>SJYX01010476.1:0-49723 GCA_006410675.1 Oreotragus oreotragus | reverse complement strand
TGAGGTGGCCAAAGTACTGGAGTTTCAGCTTTAGCATCATTCCTTCCAAAGAAATCCCAGGGCTGATCTCCTTCAGAATGGACTGGTTGGATCTCCTTGCAGTCCAAGGGACTCTCAAGAGTCTTTTCCAACACCACAGTTCAAAAGCATCAATTCTTTGGCGTTAGGGTCTTTTCCAGTGAGTCCACTGTTTGCATCAGGTGGCCAAAGTATTGGAGTTTCAGCTTCAACATCAGTCCTTCCAATGAATACCCAGGACTGATCTCCTTTAGGATGGACTGGTTGGATCTCCTTGCAGTCTAAGGGACTTTCAAGAGTCTTCTCCAACACCACATTTGAAAAGCATCAATTCTTCAGCACTCAGCTTTCCTCTCACATCCATACATGACCACTGGAAAAAGCATAGCCTTGACTAGAAGAACCTTTGTTGGCAAAGTGATGTCTCTGCTTTTTAATATGCTGTCTAGGTTGGTCATAACTTTTCTTCCAAGGAGTAAGTGTCTTTTAATTTCATGGCTGCAATCACCGTCTAAAGTGTTTTTGGAGCCCAGAAAAATTAAGTCAGCCACTCTTTCCACTGTTTCCCCATCTATTTGCCATGAAGTGATATCAACCTCAAATTAGTCTTCTCTAATTAGAATAATACATCACTTCCTGATAAAATTTTCACCAAAAAATGTTAATCTATAATCCTTAGTGTTGGAAACATTCATATCGTTCAACATTTTACTTAATCCTTTCCATAACATCTCTGACAGATTGTAGCTAAATTCAGCACAGACAATTCCAGTTTATAGGAAGGATCTTCTGGTGTTAAACAGATCAATTAAAAACAAAAACAAAAAAACCAAGAACAGCAAACAAACAAAGAATATTTGATAAAATGCTTTACCTTGGATCTGGGTTGTACCATCTTACGATACCTACTAAGCTTTACCCGTTGACCCCATCATCCACATGCCAGTCCTTCAAATGTTTGATGGAGTTAACATGTTCCCAGGGCTGCCTACATGGGCATACAATCTAGGAGCATGGCTTAGAATGGCAACATGCTTGATTTAATCCTCTGATGTCAGTGTTTTGACAGACTTAATGATTTTTAAACACTGATCCCACAACTTTATTTTCCAGTGAGTCTTTCAAATTATATAGCCAATTCTGTATGTTTTCTCAAATCATGTATTCTGAAACTCAGTAACCCTAGTTCTTATATTCACAGTGACTTACATGAGATAGCTTGTGTTTGTCTGTCTATGACCATGTAAAGTAGTGATGCTCAGAAAAAGCACAGTGTCCCAGGTATGGTCTGATCACTGAGAAAATAGAAGCATAATTCAGTTGTATGGTTCATATCCACTGGGTCTCCCTTTTTCCCTTCACTGGAGTGCAAGGCCCAGTCTCTACATTTCTCTGCCCTGCTCTATGGTCTTGGGCCAAGAAGGCTGATCCCTAAAGGGGGCAGTGTTAGGTGTCCCTTTCTGCCTGGCCTTTAGTTGGCTTTGGCTAATGGGAGGCAATAGGGGAGGGGGCGTAGAAGAGAGTTTAGTGTATCTTTCTCTCCTCCCTTCCCATTTCAGAGTCACAGCTCTGAGAGAAGCAGCATTCCTTCCTGAGTAGACTCCCCATTGGTGGCCCTTCTTCTACAGCTTCCAATCTCCCTGGACTCATATTACTAGTTCTCTCTCCTTGATCACAGTTCTAGTGGGTAGTACTGGTCTCCTGTTGCTGCTGGTCCCCAGCCTTAATCACACATCAGTATGGAGTCCTTTCATTAAAGTACTTTCTCTTGAACCTTATGGAATAAGTTCTCCCAAGACCCTAAATGATAAACCTCACTGCAGGATAAGACCATGCATCAATTAATGCAACAAGTTCGCATTTTTTTTTTTTTTGAAAATTTCTCTGGAAGGCTGAAGTTGACTTTCTTTGTTTCATCCAACAAATGATCTGTCTTCCTCCATGTTTTCAATCACTGTCTGCAGGCTGATAATTCTCAAACCTCTAGCCTTAGAACAAACTACTTCCAGAATTCATTCATTTAAACAAATGTGAAGAAACAGTTATCATATGTCAAGGATTCTTCCAAAAGCTGGGGATATAGTAATGACCAAGCACATAAAATACACTCATTCTAATGGAGCTTATGTTCTTTTGAGGAGTGACAGATAATAAACCAGAGGACTCTTAGGGGCTAAATGATATGACTGACACAATTTAAAACCATTCGGGCTGCTGTATTGAGAACAGAGACTGCCAAAGCCAGAGGCAGAAGCAGGAAGGACAGTCAGAAAAATCCCAGTGAAAGGTCAGGCAGCTCAGACCATGGGCAGCAGGATCACTAAGGCTAATCCTAGACCTCAGCACCGCTCTTCCTGCCTCTATTGCCTTGTTCCACTGAATCCTGAGGTAGGATCCATATCCCATCTGCACGTCACTTATTCACTTCACACAAGGCATGAAAAGTGAAAGTGTTAGTCGCTCAGTCCTGTCTGACTCTTTGTGACCCCATGGACTGTAGCCTGCCAGGCTCCTCTGTCCATGGGATTCTCCAGGCANTGCCTCTATTGCCTTGTTCCACTGAATCCTGAGGTAGGATCCATATCCCATCTGCACGTCACTTATTCACTTCACACAAGGCATGAAAAGTGAAAGTGTTAGTCGCTCAGTCCTGTCTGACTCTTTGTGACCCCATGGACTGTAGCCTGCCAGGCTCCTCTGTCCATGGGATTCTCCAGGCAAGAACACTGGACTGGATTGCCATTCCCTTCTCCAAGGGATCATCCTGATCCAGGGATCAAACCTGGGTCTCCTACACTGCAAGCAGATTCTTTACCATCTGAGCCACCACGGAACAAGGTATGAGTAACTGCACAGTGGATGAAAGGGCAACAATGCACACTTCAGAAGGACAAGGAAAGTAATTTTCCTTTTGCTTAGCAATACTTACGACTTTGTCTCTTTTCAAACATAAGAAAATGAAATTATAACTAGCTGCCTAAGGGCCATGACAAAATTAAAAATAAAAGGCAAATGAAAGACCTTTTATTGAATTAGTCATTGAACATTGTCTAAAATGGAATAAAAAGAAGTTTATCATCTTTAATTGGTCTCAATGGTCAGATAAGACAAAGAAGATATTCAGATAAAGTTTCTTCAATAAGATTTATAATAGCTTTTCAAAAACCAACTTTTAAGAAAAAGAGAGTGTCCATATTTTTCAGGGGATAGAATAATTGATAATCATAATACATAGAATATTGGGTACAAATAGTACCACCTACTCTTCATAAAATAAAAAAATTAATCTTGAATTAAAAGAAATGTAAAAGAAAAAGGTAGGGGGGAGGAAGAGTAGGAAAAGAAATATCAATTGGTCTTCTTTGAAGCAGTTCTCCAAACTGCCTTGTAGAGCTTTTCTAAAGTAACCTCAGGTTGCGGCTTCACACATAAACCACAGAGGAATCCACTCCTTAAGGGACTCAATCTTGAGCCCACAAAAACATAAATTTTATGAGGACAGCTCCATGCTCTGTTCACTGTTGATCCCAAGTCAAGAATGGATTTTCACCTCTGCAAATACTATATATACAATGAATAAGAGCATCTATCCTCTCTATTTGAAATAACTATTTGGCACTTCTATTTCAACTACTTAATATTTAATGAACAGTTAAGTATAATGAGGTAACTATCTACATATTGAAACTATTTACACTAAAATGGTATGAACTACTGCTTTCCTATTTCATGCAGCTTTTTTAGCCTTTCTTTTTGGAAGGCTAGAACCTTAAGGCATACCATACTAATTGATTTTCAGGCTCACGACCTCTTGAATAAAGAAAGCCCTCTTTATCACTCACTGGTTTGGAATAGCTTAGAGGAGTCCACCAGGACAGAAGGAAGGAAGTCAGTATAGTGGTTCAGGAAGCTCTGGCCTCTTCTTGGCCCTCCCCCAGTTCTACTAGCTCTTTGCACAAAGCCAAATACCCCAGGATTGAAAATTCAAGCCTTCAGAATTTTTGGCAGCATGAATGTATTCTAGAAGTAAGACTTCAGTGTTAGGTTGTTTTGACTATCTGGGAGAAAAACATTATTTAGAATTTTCAATGTGAATGCTGACCCACCCCCCCCTCCCCCCCCAAAAAAAAGCAGATAAAAGGGAAAAAAAATTTGAAAGCTGCCCATATTTGTCATCATTTAGAAAGATAATTAAATTTTTAAAGGCCTAAATGTTTTAAGTAGAATTTTTCTGCCACAAAAGACAGCATTTTATCATAAATCTGGCATTTGTCAGANCCCCCCCCCTTTCCCCCCCCCCAAAAAAAAAAGCAGATAAAAGGGAAAAAAAGCCCTCAATTTGAAAGCTGCCCATATTTGTCATCATTTAGAAAGATAATTAAATTTTTAAAGGCCTAAATGTTTTAAGTAGAATTTTTCTGCCACAAAAGACAGCATTTTATCATAAATCTGGCATTTGTCAGACCACTGAACATAATTTAAATGGGCCAAACTTTGTCTCTTGGCAACCAGAATTCACATGAATTGGTAGGCACTGTCTCTGGAGGAAGATCACGCTCCTCAATATTTATGAGCTACAGGAGTAACTCCTCCATCTTTTCTCAAACTAAAGGCTGTCATTACTATTGAAACACCACAAAGTCAAGCCACCAATATAGTCAGGAAGGATTTTTCACTCTCTGTTTTCTTTTGTTTTCTTTGCTTATTTTGTTTTTGTGTGTGCTCAATTAATTTTAGTGAAATAGGAGTGAGATTTAAATTTCTTAAAGACATTCTCTAGGATGTTATTTACAGCTCAAATGAAGCTTCTAATAAATGCATATTATATCAACTGCTTCCTTTTAAAAATCGAGGGAAAATATACTTTAAAAATATGGCCTTGCAGGCTTCAGAATGGGAAAATAGTGAATGAAACTGACAAAGAATTAATCTCCAAAACATACAAGCAGCTCATGAAGTTCAATACCAGAAAAACAAACAGCCCAATCAAAAAGTGGGCAAAGGAATTAACCAGACATTTCTCCAAAGAAGACATAACAGGTGGCTAATAAACACAGGAAAAGATGCTCAACATCATTCATTGTTAGAGAAATACAGATCAAAACCACAATGAGGTATCATCTCATGCCAATCAGAATTAAATCAGTTCAGTCACTCAGTCGTGTCTGACTCTTTGCGACCCCACAGACTGCAGCACACCCGGCTTCCCTGTCCATCACCAACTCCCGAGTTTACTCAAACTCATGTCCATCACATCGGTGATACCAGCCAACCATCTCATCCTCTGTCATCCCCTGCTCCTCCTGCCTTCAATCTTTCCCAACATCAAGGTCTTTTCCAATGAGCCAGTTCTTCCCATCAGGTGGCCAAAGTATTGGAGTTTCAGATTCAGCAACAGTCCTTCCAATTAATATTCAGGACTGACTGCCTTTCAGAAGGACTGGTTGTATCTCCTTGCAGCCCAAGGGACTCTCAAGAGTCTTCTCCAACACCACAGTTCAAAAGCATCAGTTCTTTGGCCAGTCAGAATGGCCATCATTAAAAAGTCTACAAACAATGGATGCTAGAGAGGGTATGGGGATAAGGGAACCCTCTTACACTGTTGGTGGGAATGCAAACTAGTACAGCCACTATGGAGAACAGTGTGGAGATTCCTTAAAAAATGAAGGAACAGAACTGTGATACAACCCAACAATCTCACTGCTGGTCATATACCCTAAGGAAACGAGAATTGAAAGAGACACGCGTACCTCAATGTTCATTGTAGCACTGTTTACAATAGCTAGGACACGGAAGCAACCTAGATGTCCATGCCAGATGAATGGATAAGGAAGTTGTGGAACATACACATAATAGAACATTACTCAGTTATAAAAAGGAATGTATTTGAGTCAGTTTTAATGAGGTGGATGAAACTGGAGCCTACTATACAGAGTGAAGTAAGTCAGAAAAGAAAAACAAATATTTTATATTAATGCCTATATATGGAATTCAGAAAGACAGTAATGACAATTCTACATGTAGGGCAGCAAGAGAGACACAGATATAGAGAACAGACTTTGGACTCTGTGGTAGAAGGCAAGGGTGGGATGGTTTGAGAGAATAGCATTGAAACATGTATATTACCATATGTAAAACAGATGTCCAGTACAAATTCGATGCATGAAGCAGGGCACTCAAAGCTGGTGCACTGGACCACCCAGAGGGATGGGATGGGGAGGGAGGTGGGAGAGGGGTTCAGGATGAGGGACACATGTACACCCGTGGCTGATTCATGTCGATGTATGGCAAAAACCATCACAATATTATAAAGTAATTATCTTCCAATTAAAATAAAATAATTTAAAAATATGGTCTTAAAACTTCCCTCAATCATTGGATTTCATTTCAGACCCATGTTCTGGAAGCCCACACTCACTCTGCCTCCCAGACTACTTGGTTTTTCACATAAAAATGATGATGGTAATTTTGATGAGGATTACTACCTGGGCTTGTGACTGTCTTTTGACAGGTCTGTGACTTCTCTTGGGGCTACATGCAACACTTCATATGGATGGGTGCACAGATATTTTCCTGGGCTAAGAGCCATCAGATTCTTTTAAGGGGCCTGAGCAAAAATGATGAGACATTTTAGAGAGGGGAAAAGCATGTAAGGCCAAAATTTAGCAATTCTGGATTCTCACTGTAGTAGGGTGCTCACAAGTTATATAACAGTGAGGAAATCACTTCCCCTCTTGCCATAGTTACTTCATCTGAAATGAGAATAATAGGCTGTACCAGTGATTCTACACTCTGAGCTGCAATCAGTGTCAGTACCGAAAAGAGTAGTTGTGAGTGTATGTATCCATATGGGCACCAAGCTTCATTTATAAATTGACAATTGATCTCACACATACATGTTTCTAATGAATGGTGTTTGAATGGTAATTAATAACATACAGAAACACTTAAAAGCATCCATCAATTCATTATAGTTTTAGATCAACCAATACTACTGAAAAAAAAAAAAAAGACAGGTAAGTGTGGGCTATGTCAAAACATACTGAAAGGGCTAGACCACACAACCACTTATCAGTAAGCATTTTATGACCTGAAAAAAGTAGACCTATATTTATCAATGAGACTTCATGGTTCTGTGTGAAAAAATAGAGTCAAATGATAACAAATTAAATGTATTTATCATTTTCTAGTGCTATAAATGTCTTCTAATTAAATATACATAATCTGATCAAAAGTATAAAAAAGAATAAAATTGAGAACAGATTTCCCCAGTTCATCTGGATCGAATCACTATGTATATAAGTGATATATGCACTATTCTCATCCACTTCTGTTGTGCTTAAATACACCGAGGATCTTACTTTGCTTTATTACCTGAGGTTTGCTAAAAATATCACTGGGTCAGACTTGTATTACAAAGACATAAATTAATATATAAATAGTTGAATGAAGTTGTTAGATACAAAGAACAAACTCTCATTGCCAAACTTTACTGCTGTCCATATTTATCAACCCCTCCCAACCTCAAAATAAGACATGCCAAAGAAAGTTTGTCTATGTTAATTTAGGAAAAGAGAAATGATGATTAAATGATAATCTGGCACGTTACACAAAGGAAAAGAAACACGACTTGGATTATATGACCTTCAAATATGGTTTCTTGTCATATTCCTACTCCTTGAAGGTAGAGAACAAAAGAAAGTAGACAGGTAGACATAAGAACTATTTCAATTATAAATAAAATAGTGGTAGTTTTTGCTTAAAAAAAAAGGATGAGGGAGTGTGGTTTTTGATTTAATTATTTCTAGCTGTGAAAATTTAGGTCAAGTACATATTAATAAAAGTACAGAACACTATTTTAATGACAGAATAAAAAACGCTATTATATAAATTACAGATGTGTAGACGTGCTATCATAATACAGAGATGCTTTTCTTTGGAAATAGTCAAAGAAAAAATTGGAAATTTTTCCTGAACAAAACTCAGTTAAGAAAAATAAAAAACTTTAAAATATTATAAGCTATAAAAATAAGCATTATAAATAAATGGTATATCTTATTCATTCAATAAATTTTCCACAATCTATTTTATTAGTTTATTTTATGGTTGATTTGCAGTGTTGTGTTAATTTCTGCTGTACAGCAAAGTGATTCAGTTGTACATGTATGTTTATTCTTTTTCACATTATTCCCCATTATGATTTATCACTGGGCTATGTGTTGTTTATCCAATCTACTTACAAAAGTTGGCATCTGCTAATCCCAAACTCTCAATCCACCCCTTCCCCAACACCCCCCCGCCTTGGCAAGCAGAAATCTGTTTTCTATGTCTGTGAGTTTATTACTATTTTGTAGATAAGTTCATTATTCAACAAATATTTTTAAGAATGTGTTTTATCAAGCAAAGTTCTGGATATATTGCAAATGTGAATAAGATAGATTCTACTTCCAGTGTCAGTAAGGATGTAGGGAAATACATGTCATGAACTACTAATGGGGGTGTAAACTGGCATGAGATTACTGGATAATAATTTATCAATACTATCAAAACCTCATTATTTTTATATCTTTCTGATACAGCAATAAAATAATGATGTTTCAATGGAATATGTGTTTTGACTCAGTTCTGCTTCTAATAACTTATCCCAAAGTAATGATTTAAGATGCATGAAAGATCTGACTACAAAAAGCCATCTCATGTATATGCTGGAGATACATCTATAAATGATATATGTATATCACAGTAAATTTAGAAATAAAATAAATGCCTAGAGATAGCTGTGACAGAGTCATCTGTATCATGCTGACATATTCCTACTACAGATATTAATTTACAATGTATATACCTATAATAACTTTTCTTCCAGGGAGTAAGTGTCTTTTAATTTCATGGCTGCAGTCACCACCTGCAGTGATTTGGGAGCCCCCCAAAATAAAGTCTGACACTGTTTCCCCATCTATTTCCCATGAAGTGATGGGACCAGCTGTCATCACTGAATGTTGAGCTTTAAGCAAACTTTTTCACTCTCCTCCTTCACTTTCATCAAGAGGCTTTTTAGTTCCTCTCCACTTTCTGCCATAAGGGTGGTATCATCTGCATATCTGAGGTTATTGATATTTCTCTGGCAATCTTGATTCCAGCTTGTGTTTCTTCCAGTCCAGCATTTCTCATGATGTACTCTGCATAGAAGTTAAATAATCAGGCTGACAATATACAGCCTTGACGTACTCTTTCCTGTTTGGAACCAGTCTGTTGTTCCTTGTCCAGTTCTAACTGTTGCTTCCTGACCTGCATACAGATTTCTCAAGAGGCAGGTCAGGGGGTCTGGTATTCCCATCTCTTTAAGAATTTTCCACAGTTTATTGTGATCCACACAAAGGCTTTGGCATAGTCAATAAAGCAGAAATAGATGTTTTTCTGGAACTCNTTGTTCCATGTCCAGTTCTAACTGTTGCTTCCTGACCTGCATACAGATTTCTCAAGAGGCAGGTCAGGTGGTCTGGTATTCCCATCTCTTTCAGAATTTTCCACAGTTTATTGTGATCCACACAAAGGCTTTGGCATAGTCAATAAAGCAGAAATAGATGTTTTTCTGGAACTCTCTTGCTTTTTCCATGATAGTATTTATTAAATAGATACTATGTATGAAATAGTGACTTCCCTGGTAAGGTGTCTGCCTACAATGCAGGAGACCCGGGTTTAATCCCTGAATCGGGAAGATCTCTTGGAGAAGGAAATGGCAACCCACTCCAGTATTCTTGCCTGGAAAATCCCATGGGTGGAGAAGCCTGGTAGACTATAGTCCATGGGGTTGCAAAGGGTCGGACATGACTGAGCGACTTCACATCCCATCACAGGTATGAAATACCATGAGGCATGTAAAAGGGATTAAGGCAAGATCCCTGCTTTGTGGACCTTACCTAATTGAATACTTAAACATCTTTCTGCAAGTGTCTCCATACGCCTGCACCTGCTTACCTTTTGCTTGGGTAGTTTTCTCTCCCTGTGATACTTTTGATCTTGAGAAAATCCTGGACATACTTCAAGCCCAGCTCAAATGTCACATTCCTTGAGAGGCCCCCTCTGTTCCCCTATTCATGATAAACCTTCTTTCTCCTATTCATAAAAGAATTTTCTTTCTGGGATTCTCATCATTTCTTGCTCACATCTTTGTCTTAGGAAACCACTGAATTCCCTCAAACAGTGCTTGGTCACAAAAGGAAATTTTCACTGAGAAGATTTCCACCATTCTGTGTCCAGATGGACACATTTACTAGTAGGATACCACTGGACTTCACACTAGTTGTCTTTGTAAGAGAAAGCTCATCTTGGTTCCATTAATTAATTCTCCACTCCAGAAATTATAACATCAGTTGAAAATTGTTAAGCCAGTATTAGATTGAGTTTTAAGAAATGAGAAGAAAGCTCTGCACTGAAAAGATTTCTGTATTCCCCCATGATAAATGTTTTGGCATACACTGAGAAAACATGGAAAATTTAAGTATTTGGAACCACTCATAAACAAGGAAGTAAAAATCAACTATAAGTCCACCACCCAGGAATAGCTATTGTTCACAACTTGGTACAGTTCCTTCCAGTATTTTTACTATGTAAATAATTTCCTCTCACAAATTAGTATCTTGTTGTATATATTGTTTTACAGCCTGCACTTCCCACTTATCATAAACATTTTTCCAGGTCATTTTTCTTCAGTTTTAAAATCTAATACTGGCTAGAAAGCCATAATAAAAATGGATCATAATTAATTTACCTAAACACAACCAATACACCTTCAACCTGTTTTGAATTTTTTCTTGTTGTAGCATTGTGGGTTACTATCTCTGTACACAGTTTTTTTTTGGCTCATATATAATTAAGATAAATTCCTGTAAATGGATTTGGAGGCCAAAGATAAATGCATTTCAGATGTATATTGCCTGGTTGTATTTATTCCTTTGTGAACTCTGTTTTCTTTGTCAATCTTATTCTATTGGATTGGTTAGGTTTTCCTTATTTAGTTTATAAAAGCCTTATATACTGCTTTTCTGGTAGTTTTTTTGTAACATAGAAACTCTCCAGCTGCTGCTGCTGCTGCTGCTACTGCTGCTAAGTCACTTCAGTCGTGTCCGACTCTGTGTGACCCCATAGACGGCAGCCCACCAGGCTCCCCCATCCCTGGGATTCTCCAGGTTGATCCTACCATGAAGCACGTGGCCTCGTAGTTCCCTGACCGGGTACTGAACCTGCGCCCCCTGCACTGGAAGTACAGAGTCTTAACCACTGGACTGCCAAGAAGTCCCTCGTTATTATCTGTTTGCTACAGTGATCTGTGATCTCTGGTGTTACTTCCATGACTCCCTGAAGACTCAGGTGATGATTAACATTTTTTAGAAATAAGGTGAAAGTCACTTAGTTGTGTCCGGCTCTTTGGGACCCCGTGGACTATACAGTCCACGGAATTCTCCAGGCCAAGAATACTGGAGTGGGGTAGCCATTCCCTTTTCCAGGGGATCTTCCCAACCTAGGGATCGAACCCAGGTCTCCCGCATTCAGACGGATTCTTTCCCAGCTGAGCCACCAGGGAAGCCTTTTAGCAATAAGGTATTTTTAAATTAGGGCTTCCATGGCTCGGTGGTAAAGAATCTGCCTGCAGTGCAGGAGACCTGGGTTTGATCTCTGGGTTGGGAAGATCCCCTGGAGGTGTCCATTGGATTTTCCAGGCAAGAGTACTGGGGTGGGGTGCCATTGCCTTCCCTGAGAAACTCTCCTATTAACATGAATGGTAACAGAACTGTTTGTCCTCAAGAAGAGAAAGGTAAGAAGTATTCTCACAGTGGTAATCCGCTATGCAAAAGGCTGTTCATAGACTTCAGTAGCAAGTGATTAAGAGAAACCCTCTGCAGATTATGGCACATAGGAGCCTAAGGCCTCTTCTCTCCTTAATGGAGATGGCCGTGCATGCTCAGCCACTCAGTCACGTCTGACTCTTTGCGCCCCATGGACTGTGTCCTGCTAGGCTCCTCCATCCATGGAATTTTCCAGGCAAGAATACTGGAGTGGGTTGCCCTTTCCTACCCCTGGGGATCTTCCCAGAGATTGAACCTATGTCTCTTGTGTCTCCTTCATTGGCAGACAGGTTCTTTACCACTGTGCCACCTGGGAAAGCCCCCTGGGGGTGACTACTTCTACCTTATTGAACTAAGATCCACTCCAGTGAGTCTAAGCTCTGCCTTTCTAAAGACAATATGGCATTGATGCCCAGATGATGCTGGCGAGTCTTTTATGAAAAAAGTCATTTAGCAAAAATTACTTTTGTCTTTCTTAGTGCAACGGAAAGCAAAAGAACAGGAAGAACGTACTATGGAACAGGAACGTATAAATGAAGGTCTTAGAGAGCTTAACTGTGAAGAGAGGGAGAATTTTACAAGGTATGGCTTTGTTTTCTTCATGATTATTAACTATCTAAAACGGGAGATTTTTAGCATAAAGGACGATGTGCCATAATTCATGTAGTGAAGTGGCTCAGTCGTGTCCGACTCTTTGCGACCCCATGGACTGTAGCCTATCAGGCTCCTCCATCNGGCTTTGTTTTCTTCATGATTATTAACTATCTAAAACGGGAGATTTTTAGCATAAAGGACGATGTGCCATAATTCATGTAGTGAAGTGGCTCAGTCGTGTCCGACTCTTTGCGACCCCATGGACTGTAGCCTATCAGGCTCCTCCATCCATGGGATTCTCCAGGCAAGAAGTACTGGAGTGGGTTGCCATTTTATTAATATTATTTTACATTGGTATTCTGGGGTCGGCCAAAAAGTTCCTTTAGTTTTAAAGTAAAAATAAAAGACACATTTTTAATTTTCACTAAGAACTTTATTGAACTACATATCCACTGTTTTGTTCCACTACCTACTGCCATTTTTTAGGCAACTTCATAATTCCATCTTCCCAAAACTTTTTATCTTTTTGAGCAAAGAACTGTTCCAGGTGACTTCTACAGTCTTCCAGGGAATTGAAATCTTTTAACTGAGAGAATTTTGTAGAGACTGAAATAAATAGAAATCTGAAGGTACAGTGTCTGGTGAATATGGTGGATGAATCAGAACTTCCCAGCCAAGGTATAGTGATTGTTGCCTGGTCATCAAAGAAACATGCAGTCTTATATTATCCTGATGGAAGATTATGTGTTTCCAGGTACTTTTTGTCGAGTGCTGCTTTCAGTTAGTCTAACTGGGAGCAGTACTTGTGGGAGTTAATTTGGTTTTCCAGGAGGAACTTAGAGGACTCCCTTCCAATCCCACCACATATACAACATCATCTTTCTTTGGATGAAGACCAGCCCTTGGTGTTGGTGGTTCATTTTGCTTGCCCCATGATCTGTTCCATTCCATAATATTGTATGGAACACTTTTCANCCAATCCCACCACATATACAACATCATCTTTCTTTGGATGAAGACCAGCCCTTGGTGTTGGTGGTTCATTTTGCTTGCCCCATGATCTGTTCCATTCCATAATATTGTATGGAACACTTTTCATCACCTGTCACAATTTGTTTTTAAAAACAAAATGTTTTTGTACATTAAAGAATCACAAAAAGAAATACGGTCAAAGAGGATTTTTTTTTTTTCTTAACTTATGTTAAGCAAAACATCAAATTGATTAATATAGCCAAGGTGGTTCAAATGATTTTCAGCACTTGATTTGGATATATGGAATATGTCGGCTATCTCGTGGTATAATGTTGATTGGTATAACATTGATTGTTCTCAATGTCTCGATTTGATTGTTGTCAACTTCAACTGGTCTGCCTGACTGTAGAGCATCATCTAGAGAGAAATCTCCAGCAGAAAACTTAACAAACCACTTTTGATACATTCTATCAATCACAGCACCTTCTCCATACACTGCACAAATCTTTTGATTGTTCTCAATGTCTCGATTTGATTGTTGTCAACTTCAACTGGTCTGCCTGACTGTAGAGCATCATCTAGAGAGAAATCTCCAGCAGAAAACTTAACAAA
This sequence comes from Oreotragus oreotragus, assembly GCA_006410675.1. Classification (NCBI taxonomy): domain Eukaryota; kingdom Metazoa; phylum Chordata; class Mammalia; order Artiodactyla; family Bovidae; genus Oreotragus; species Oreotragus oreotragus. Next base: position 35,681 of record SJYX01010476.1, on the reverse strand, counting down.
CCACTTTTGATACATTCTATCAATCACAGCACCTTCTCCATACACTGCACAAATCTTTTTTTGCATTTCAGTTGTGTTTTTACCTTTCTTGAAGTAAACATAATATGCCAAAAATATTGCTTTTTTCTTCCATCTTCAATATTAAATGGCTACACAAAAATTCACTGATTTTGATAATTTCTTTTAATGCACACTGTTATGACAACCATCACAATCCAATCTAACAAAGTTGTTTTGAATGAAGTTAGAGATGACTAAGTGCTTCTAGAGCCGTCTTAAGGAAAAACACCAAGTGAATCTTTTGGCCAACCCAACCTGTAGAACATCTGTCCCAAAAGCTCAATTCAGTATAAAATTTCATATAAAAAATAAACACCCAGTTCAAAAGAAAAAAAAATAAGCACCAGCCATTTTAATAAAATTCAACTCTATTGCCATTATATAGATTCTGATTACAGACATTAAGTGTTAAACTGGACAAACATCTTAAAATATATTAGTCACAATTTTTGTAAAATAGGCACCAACCCTAAACTGTAATAAAATAAGATTTTTTTCCCCATGAAATAAATCCTGAAATATAATGTGACCTAATTCAGTTCAGTTGCTCAGTCATGTCCGACTCTTTGCGACCCCATGAATCGCAGCACGCCAGGCCTCCCTGTCCATCACCATCTCCCGAAATTCACTCAGACTCATGTCCNGAAATTGGTCAAAGCCTCCTTGCAGCCTTTCTCAAATCATATCAGTCTCTTCCCACCGATGGCCATGACACTCAATCCAGGTAACCGGTGTAGTGGAGAAAGCGGACCTGGTTCCTCTACTTGCTGGTCAGCCTCCCTGTCCCTGGGGCCTGTTCCCTGGTGTACCCACATCTGGTGCATAGAAATAGCTCTCTTCTCTCTATAAAGAGTGTGGTTCATATACGGGAGCCTATTGTTAGTGTGGGGGCACTAACAGCTGGCCTCCTCTCGTTGTTCTGCTCTGGAGGTCATTCCTTCTCATGTTTGAAAAGCCTTTTGTTGGAGGTGTGAGGGGAACTTAATAGTAGCTCTCTTCCCTACCCAACTTATGAGTCAACTAAGAAAAAAAAAGAGTGAGCAGAAAGTATTATAATTTACTACAATTACCTATTGGTGTGTAACAAAACAGCCCCAAATTTGTGGTTTAAAGTGAGTTTTGATGATGTCTCATGTTTCTGTTATTGATAAGGCTCAGCTGGGTGGTTCTTGCTTGGGATCTCATGTGGTTCAAGCCAGTTCTGGTTGGGTCTACATTCATCTGAAGGCTCAGCTAGAATGGACACTTAAGACACCTATCCTTACAGCTGGTAGTGTCTTCTGACTGTGCTTAGAGATCTTGTTTGGTATTAGCCAGAACACCTACACGTGCCCTCTCCATGCATCTTGGGCTTCTCATGGACTGGTGTCTTGTTCTGAGAGGAAGAGTACCAATAGCAAGCATTCCAAGAGACAGAACGAGGAAGCTGCCAGGCCGTTAAGGACTACGCTTAGGGCTGGTTTAACACCACGTCCGTGGCACAGGGCCCATCTGCCTTCAGTGGAATGGAGAAACGCTCCATTTCTTGCTAGTGGGGGAGAGGCTCACATTGCAAAGAGTGTAAGTTAGCCAGGCTAGCACTGTGGCCATCTCTGGAAAATAGGATCTGCCACAGAGGCATAGGTGTGCTGTGATCTTTATTTCTGACAAAATTTGGTAATAATATGGTTTACAGATTATAATGATAAAACTGCTGTGGAAAGCAATATGAAATTTCCTCAAAATATTAAAACTAGAACTACCATATGATCTAGCAATCTCACTTCTGGGTATCCATCCAAAATAAATGAAAGCAGGACCTTAAAGAGTTGTTTGCATATTCATGTTCATAGCACCACTGTTCATAATAGCCAAGAGGTGGAAATAGCCTAGATGTCCATTAACAGATGAATGGATAAACAAAGTGTGATAGGTACATGCAGTGGAATATGATTCAGACTTTAAAAAGGGAGGAAATCCTCTCAGATGCTACAGCATGGATGAGCCTTGAGCTGGTCACAAGAGACAAATGCTGTGTGATTTTACTTACCTGAGGTACCTAGAGTAGTCAAATTTGTAAAGATAACAAGTAGAATGGTGGTTACAGAGGGCCGGGGGAAGGGTTTAGGAAAGAGTTGTTTAATAGGTATAAAGTTTCAGATCTGCAAGATGAAAAAGTCCTGGAGATCTGTTTCACAATAATGTGAATATACTTAACACAACTGAGCTGTTCACTTAGAAATGGTTAAGATGGTAAATTACGTGTCTTTTACCACAAGGGAAAAAAAATCACTATAAAATTTTAAATGTAGCTTACATATAGAGGAAATCATCTAGTTAATACTAAACAGAAGGAGGTGGACTTACCAATCCAGTCGCCAGCAGTACCAAACCACTGGAAGCCCCGCTGCAAGGAGAATATACCGCCTTTTGATAGAAAGCAGAAAAGAAACAGGCAGAGCAGCCTGTTCCATTTTACCAATAGGTGTCACTTCTTCTTGGAGGGGAGTGCGGGGGATGCGNTCATTCTGAAGGAGATCAGCCTGGGATTTCTTTGGAAGGAATGATGCTAAAGCTGAAACTCCAGTACTTTGGCCACCTCATGCAAAGAGTTGACTCACTGGAAAAGACTCTGATGCTGGGAGGGATTGAGGGCAGGAGGAGAAGGGGATGACAGAGGATGAGATGGTTGGATGGCATCACTGACTCGATGGACATGAGTCTGAGTGAACTCCAGGAGTTGGTGACAGACAGGGAGGCCTGGCGTGCTGCAATTCATGGGGTCGCCAAGAGTCAGATACGACTGAGTGACTGAACTGAACTGAACTGATACCTATAATAAATGATATGGAAATATTCATGATATGCATAAGTGGTGCTTAGCATAGTTCCTTGCATACAGTGAGCATTTGATCCTGCTTAGCTATTGTTACTTCTCTATTAGCAAGAAAATGTAAAATATATAAACAGCAAGAAGCAAGTTTTATATCTGTATATACAGAATGATCATAGAAAGATAAATAATCATATAAATAACAACGTTAGGTATTGTTATATTTAGGTCACGATATTACAGGGATGTAATAATCATTCTTTGTTTTACAAATAGCTGGTACTCTCTATTTTTCTAAGGTTCAATATATTTAAATCACATTGGCTGACTTGGATTGAAATACACTCTAGGAAAAAACTTTCATGGAAGTTTCAGTGCCTTGTTGATTCCTTTAAAAGCTGATGTTACCAAAATGCCTGGTATACTTTTCTTAAAGACTTCCTAAACTGTTAGCATTTAATTCTACTTTCCTGACCCATGTATCTGTAAGTCATGTAGATGACCTTTTTATAAATCAGTTTTATTTCGAAAAACATACTCTTTGAAATTCCTTTAAGTTGTCTCAGAGACAAGCCTTCCAAATGGGCAATTCAGAAAGGTCATTCATAGGTAATTAACATTTAAACTTTACATATTACTTCCTATCTTTAAATAAACTAGAAAACAGGAGATTTTCAGAAAAGATCTCAACTCTTAAATTCAAATGATTTTGGCCATTCTTTTTGCTAAGCATATGCTTTGATTTGCCAGTTGAAAAGAAATGTGTCTTCTTTTCCCTCAACTAACATCTAACTAAATGTGGACTCAAGAATAAAAATTTAAATAACAGCAATGAATGCTGAAGTAAAAGTCCACAAGCTGGTGTTTTTCTATTTGTGAAATGTCTTTGCTTCCTTATCTGTGACTTTCCCATCTCACTGTTCATTGCCAAACTTCTTTTTCAACTGTTCATACTTTCTCAAAATCCATGAACATGCTATTCTTTGGACACTTTCCTTCACTTTTAAAATTGTAAATACTTTCATTAATATTCTCATTTATCATCCCATGTCATATAGTAAATTCATTCTCACTTGTTGAATCTTGGATCTTAAAAATCAATCCAACACCACACAATCACCTATGTCAAACTTGACATTTTTCCTAATCCCTTTCATTACTTACTCTTGAATTAGATTCAAATCACAAGAACCTAGAAATCATACATACTTAAAAATATTACTTAATTCATTCATTTCCTTATACATAGGCTGCCTAAACTGCTCCTGGGAGATAAGAGTGAAACAGCTTTGACAATATTCTTCAGAGATTTAAATCACTATTTCCTTCAGTAAATGATTTGGAACACCTATTACATATGCTAGGCATTAAAGGGAATATAAAAGTGAACCAGACCTGGACCTATTAAAATAAAAATGTACCCTGAGATACAAAAAAATGAAAGGGTTCTTCAGGTCTAGGATAATAAGATTGATTTTTATCTTAGTGATAATTTTCTTTTTCTTCTTTCAAGAGGGGGCTTAACATAATAAAAGTCTTGTTTCTTTCAGCATGACTAAAAAAAAAAAAGAAAACCAAAATCCTTTACTTTATACTGCCTTGCAACTTGCTTCTTGTCTATGTTTTCCTATCTTGGTAACATCATCAAAGCAACTACGAAAGGCTTTATTTTTTTATTCTTGTATTGGTCTTTGAATAAGGAAGGATTTTCAAACAGTGATCTTCTATTCTTTGGTAACAGGGCTCATAATGAAGTCAAACTTTGTCAAATTTTGTCAACTGATTTCAAAGGTAACCCAAAGAAATCAATAGCTCTTATCTTCTGGGTAATTAATAGCCAAATACTATCGTGCATTTCAGTGGTCAAGCCACATCTGATTATTAAGGTGACACACAATACGTAGATAATGCATTTGTAAAAGTTATTGTTAAATCATACTTTGACCAAATGCACAAATAAAGGATTTTGATAATTAAAGAAAAGTAACAGGAGACTTGAGTTATAATATACAACAATGAGATAGAATCATCTAAATGCAAAATCATATTCAATGTTAAACTCATGTAGCACACTATGATTTAATTTCAGAAAAATAGCATCATCAACCACAATAAATGAATGACTTTATTTGAATTTTCTTGGCTGTTAACTCATTTAAGCTTTATTTGGAAATCTGTTCCACTTATAATTGGATAGGCATTATAAACATTAGCACTTAATTCATAATGTACTGCTTTTGTATTTTAAATTTTGCTAATAAAATTTTTAAAAATGTAAGTCAGTTTTCATTCCAATCCTAAAGAAAGGCAATGCCAAAGAATGTTCATACTGCTGCATAATTGCACTCATCTCACACACAAGTAAAGTAATGCTCAAAATTCTCCAAGCCAGGTTTCAACAGTACATGAATTGTGAACTTTCAGATGTTCAAGCTGGTTTTAGAAAAGGCAGAGGAACTAGAGATCAAATTGCCATCATCCTCTGGATCATGGAAAAAGCAAGAGAGTTCCAGAATAACAACTATTTGTGCTTTATTGACTATACCAAAGCCTTTGACTGTGTAGATCACCAAAAATTGTGGAGAATTCTTAAAGAGATGAGAATACCAGACCACCTGACCGGCCTGTTGAAAAATCTGTACGCAGGTCAGGAAGCAACAATTAGAACTGGAAATGGAACACAGACTGGTTCCAAATTGGGAAAGGAGTACATCAAGGCTGTATATTGTCACCCTACTTATTTAACTTATATGCAGAGTACATCATGAGAAATGCTGAGCTGGATGAAGCACAAACTGGAATCAAGATTGTCAGAAGAAATATCAATAACGTCAGATATGTAGATGACACCACCATTATGGCAGAAAGTGAAGAAGAACTAAAGAGCCTCTTGATGAAAGTGAAAGAGGAGAGTGAAAGAGTTGGCTTAAAACTCAACATTCAGAAAACTAAGATCATGGCATCTTGTCCCATCACTTCATGGGATATAGATGGGGAAACAGTGGCAGACTTTATTTTTGGGGCTCCAAAATCACTGCAGATGGTAACTGCAGCCATGAAATTAAAAGACACTTACTCTTTGGAAGAAAAGTTAAGACCAACCTAGACAGCATATTAGAAAGCAGAGCCATTACTTTGCCAACAAAAGTCTGTCTAGTTATGGCAATGGTTTTTCCAGCAGTTACGTACAGATGAGAGTTGGATTATAAAGAAAGCTTTGGAATGCCAAAGAATTGATGCTTTTGAACTGTGGTGTTGGGGAAAACTCTTGAGAGTCCTTTGGACTGCAAGGCGATCCAACGAGTCCATCCTAACAGAAATTAGTCCTGAATATTCATTGGAAGGACTGATGCTGAAGCTGAAATTCCAATACTTTGTCCACCTGATGTGAAGAGCTGACTCCCTGGAAAAGACCGTGATGCTGGGAATGATTGAAGGCAGAAGGGGAAGGGGACAACAGAGCATGAGATGGTTGGATGGCATCACCTACTCAGTGGAAATGAGCATGAGTAAATTCCGAGAGTTGGTGATGGACAGGGAAGCCTGGTGTGCTGCAGCCCATGGGGTCGCAAAAAGTCAGACACAATTGAACAACTGAACTGAACTGAAGTCAGTGGCAAGGTTCCACTTTTCTTCTTAGTGCTTCCCCTCTTAAAGGAGCTGAAACTTAAGTATGAAAAACACTGGGCTACAATAACAGACATCAATGTGCAAGATGCTTTGCCAGACTCTACATTTTAAAGCTCTGAGGAAGGAAAGGGGAGTGGCAAATTAACATATTTCAAATGTCAATTGTAGGCCTACTCTATGCCCAGCACAGTGCTAATTTCTACTGTAATTAACAACTTAACTTCATGCTCACATCAACAATGTACAACCACAACTATTAATATTCCCATATGACAAAAGAGAAATTTGGAGTACAGAAAGACTAAGTGACTTCACCAAGGTCTCAACTTAGGAGATGACAGAGCTAAGATTCAGATTTTGATTTTATTTTTTACAACCCCATATTTTATTCTTAAGAAACTGTGATGGCTGTCAATTTTCAGATTAGATGATGCCAAAAATAAAATAAATGTATATGATGACAGGTGTGAATAGAAGAGTGGAGAGAGTTGACATAGATGATAAGAAATTATATATACATTTATATATACATAAATTGTCATTCATCCAATCCTTGTAATGACTTCTCATTTTGCAAATAAGAAAACAAGGCTGAAAAAGCTACATGGTTATAAGACTTAGTGTCATAATTACTAATCATACTTATCTAGATCTAAAGTGGTACTCTAGTTATTATGAGCAAGTGAAAATGATAGTTGCTCAATCCTTGTCCAGCTCTGCAACCCATGGACTATAGCCTGCCAGGCTCCTCTGTCCATGGAATTCTCTAGGCAAGAATACTGGAGTGGTTTGCCATACCCCTCTCCAGGGGATCTTCCTGACCCAGGGATTGAACCTGGGTCTCCTGAACTGCATGCAGATTTTTTTTATTATCTGAGCAACCAGGGAAGCATATGCTTCTAAATAAACAGGAAGGAATTCTGCCAACTGTCAATGGGGTTTAGGCGTTAAGTGCACCCATTACTAAGGTGTGAGGAGCAGATGACCCTCCCCAAGAGCAAAGAGTAGATGGGTCTCAAGCCTCACTCCTTCACTGGATCAATGGCAGGGAAGATGCTCTATTCAAAGACATTCAAAAACATAGAAATTTTATACAATGAATAACCTTTACAAGTAAACTATAAGTTTCATATTTTTCATATGCTATTTTCTGTTCATTATACTTTTTCTAAAAAGTCTTTAAACTGTACTTTTCCTAAAAAGTTTTTTTTTAAAAACATACATTCTATGATTCCTGCAAAGATATGATTGACTGATTAGTAAAGTATATTTTGGGATAGGGATAATTAAAAACAAAAATAAACTCCAACTAATACTGATCTCTTTTGACAATATTTAGCTGACACAAAGATTACATCTATTTTAAGGTTTTGTTACATCTTCCTCCTTAAAGTGTACCCCACATTTCCTTTTTCTGATTATTGGCAGTTGGGAGGAACTGCTGATTATTAATGGACACAGAAAGAGTGCAGGCAGCTATAGAAAGAGTTATAAGAAAGACGAAAGACCAGTGTTCAAATCCTATCTCAACTGCCTAGTAGCTCTGTGACTTGATTACTTTATTTAAACTTCATAGGCTCTAATTTCCTTATCCAAATAGCCCTTCAAGTCATCCTTGCAGGGTGATTGCATAGATTCAAAATGACATATGTAAAGTACTTAACCAAGTTCCTGGGATTGGCAAAAAGTCAACATATAGTGACTACTGTTATTGGTCAGGAGACAATTATTTTAAGCGTAAGTCAAAACTTAATGATGAAAGCCCTTGTGGAAGGTAGCGGAGACTTGACTATCAAGGACAGTAGCAGTAAGACACATCTGAGTCACCGGCTCTTTTTCACTATTGTCTCTCACACTTTCTTCTGTTTACTATCTTGTCAAAGGAAGAAATGAAAGTACGGAAAATATGAAAAACAATGTGAAATAAAGTGGCATTTAACAAACAACCAAGGAAAGCTGACAGATTAACTAGATAAGACATGTGGTAAGAACAAATACTTTATACATGTGGTAGGTAAGACAGGTGGTAAGAACAAATACTTTATACAAAGGATGAAAATGTGGATTTTGGGCCTTTATGGATATTAAAACTAGAATTAAAGATTCCACATGTAATATTTTAATTTGCTAATTTTAAACCATAATTATGAATGGTATAGAAATATCATTAATCCATTTGTTCACAATTAACAAGGCACAAGGCACCTAAAGAGCTCAATCACTTCCTTCAGTTAGTTTTATNTTTAACTCATGGATAAATTGTTCTTTTATTCTCTGAGTTTCCATAATTATATGCCAGGAAATTTTCTTCTTTCAAATTAAACTGCTCCTTTCGTAGACTGACAAATCTGAATGACCCACTTCCTGTGATGACGAATGATCCACACAGTTAATAGTCCTGACTTACCTCCATGCCTCCCTTTCTTGTTCATTTATTAGTAGCTTCACTTTCTTTCATCCATCTGCCCATATGCCCGTTTCCTCTTGCTTCCATGCTCTTCTCTCCTGTAGACACAGTTCTCTCCCTCTGTGTTGATGCCCTTGTGTAGGCCCCTTCCACCCTGAATCTTGGGCACTATATGAAAAATATATGCATTTACTGGTTAAAAAAAAACCAAGGAAGAAGTCAACATGGTCATATTCCTAATGCTCAGCATTATCATTATTTTCACTTCTCTGAGTTCCCTCCCAGGCTTTGTTATGTGGATACTCGTTTTTGTTTTGTAAATACATTGCCATGTTGCCTCACCTACCATATTTACAAATGGATGCATAATAGTCTACTGGATTAGTGTACTGCTGCTGCTGCTAAGCCGCTTCAGTCGTGTCCAACTCTGTGCGACCCCAGAGACAGCAGCCCATCAGGTGCCCCTGTCCCTGGGATTTTCCAGGCAAGAACATTGGCGTGGGTTGTCATTTCCTTCTCCAAAGCAGGAAAGTGAAAAGTGAAAGTGAACTCGCTCAGTCGTGTCTTAGCGACCCCATGGACTGCAGCCTACCGGGCTCCTCCGTCCATGGGATTTTCCAGGCAAGAGGACTGGAGTGGGGTGCCATTGCCTTCTCCGGGGTTAGTGTATTATGATTTATTAAACAATGGACTTTGAGTTTGTTTCAGATTTGTCTCTATAGCAAATTATTCTATAACAACATTTGAATTATTTCCTTAGAATCAATCAATTCCCAGGTGTGGGGTTTCTGGGTCAAAGGGGATTAATATTTACATACTTTTACTTCCAAGTATCATATTTGCAAAAGCAGTTTTTTGAGTTGTAGACTCTTTTAGGGAAATGTTTTCAGGGCCAATTGATATGTTCCCTGATGGTTTAAAAAACGTCTTTAAGCAAATTGTTTGCTGGAATTTCTGAGAGGTTTTTTTCTTTAACCTTTCTACCCATTCATCACTCTTACCTCAGCTCTGGGAGTCTACCTTCTCTGGATCCTTTCAAACCCCCTTGAAAGTTAATCTCTAATCCAAAAGTAGGAGTCTTGGCCAGGGGGAAAAAAAAAACGGAAATAAAGAGGACTATCCTTTGAGTTTTGTTGAAAATCAGCTGACCATTATAATGGTGTATTTCCAGACACACTACTCTGTTCCATTAATTTATTTGTCTATCCTCGTACGGACACAACACTGTGATAATTATTGTAGCCTTAAATAAGGCTTGAAATTGGTAATGCAGCATTCAAATTGTTCTTCCCCCTCCCCCGCAGTTTTTGTCTATTGTAGACTCTTTAAATATCCATATAACTGTTAGGATCATTTTGTCAGTTTCTACAAAGATGCCTATTGAGATTTCGATAGAGATGGCATTTACTCTATAGATCAGTTTGGGGAGAACTCCCGTCTGAACAATACTGAGCTTTCCAACCCATGAAGAAGGTCAACCTCGTCGTTCGCTTAGGTCATCTTTACTTTCTTAAGCAATGTTTTATAGTTTTCAGTGTGCAGGCCTTGTGCTTCTCTTGTTAAACTTGTTCCGAAGTATTGCTAAGTAACGCTGTTGTGAACAGAATCGTTTTCTTAAGTTCATTTTTGGATTGTTCATTATTACCACATAGCAATATAATTGATTTTTGTATATTGAGCTAGTATCCTGTGACTTTTCTAAATTTACTCATTAATTCTAGTAGTTTGTTTTTTGTGTTTTGTTTGTTTGTTTTAGATTCTACAGGATTTTCTACATTCAGGATCATGGCATTTGAAAATAAAGACTTTCTTTTCCTCCAGTCTGGATACCTGCTGTTTCTTTTTCTTGCCTTACTGCACCAGTTAGCACAATATCAAGTATGATATTGAGCAGAAGTGGAGAGAATAGACGTTCTTGACTTGTTCCCAGTTTTCATGGAAAACACTCAACTCATTTCTTCACCATTAAATATTATGTTATCTGTAGGTTTTCCTTAGATTCTCTTTACCAGGATGAAGTTATTCCCTTCTCTTCCTATTTTATTGAGAGTTTATATATAAAAAGTATTGGATTTTAGCAAATGCCTTTTTCTGTGCCTGTTACATGTGATTTTTGTTCTTTGTCCTATTAATATGGTATATTACATTAATTTATTTTCAGATATTAACTAACCTTGCATATCTGGGATAAATGCCACTTTGTCATTTTTTTTTAAAATGAGTTGCTGAATTTCATTTGCTTTTTTTTTTCTTGCCACTATGGTTTGCTGTGTCTTTGATCTAGGTCTATTGTGATGTCTTGTCCGGGTCTGGTATCAAGATGTTATTGGCCATGTGAAATGAGTTGGAGAGTATTCCCCCTTATTTTCTGAATGAGTTTGTGAAGAATTGCCACTATTTCTTCCTCAAATGTTGGATGGAATTCACCAAGGATGCCACCTAGGCTTTCTCTGCAGGGTTTTTTTTTAAAATTGCTAATTACTAGTTTTACTCACTAAGGTCAATCAGATGTTCTTTTCTTCTTGAGTCAGTTATGGTAATTTGTATTTTTCTACAAATTTGTCCACTTCATCTGTCTAATTTAAACACACATAAAAAGTGAAAGTGAAAGTCACTCCATTATGTCCAACTCTTTGCAACCCCATGGCCTGTACTGTCCATGAAATTCTCCAGGCCAGAATACTGGAGTGAGTAGCCTTTCCCTTCTCCAAGGGATCTCCCAACCCAGGGATCAACCCAGGTCTCCCGCATTGCAGGCAGATTCTCTACCATCTGAGTCACAGGGAAGCCCTTAAATACATCTAAAAGTTAGACACGTGTAAGCCCTCATAGTGCTTCATAAAATCGCCTCATAATTATTTTAACTTCTAAGGGTCTAGATAATGTACTGCCTCTCATTTTTCTTGGAATTTGGGGGTATTTTGCCATTCTGTGATTAGAAAATAACTGGAAAGCATGGCCTCTCTATCCAATATCTTCACCTGCCCCCAATCCAGACTGACTCTCTAGCAAAGAGCATGTTACTTGGAGGATTAAAGCAGTTTTTAAAAACAAAAAGTAAAAGCCACTTGTTGCTAAATTATGCTGTTTACCTTTTTCTTATTTTTATGAAAAAGAAACTATCCTTTCATCATATGGAGGCAAACTTTTTTTCCCCTAGTTTTTCTGCCCTAGGGATGGCAGTAAAGAAAGATGTAAAGGATCTGAATTCCTGACACTTTAGTATCTCGTAGGGCTGATTTCACCTCTTTGGTCTCCTTTAAACAAATTTTTTCAGAGTTAACGTATAGTTTTTTCCTGATCAGTACGAGTATCATTGGATTATCCCGGGAGTATTTCCATTCAGATTTCTTTGGGTTTATAAATTAGTTCAAGGATGTTGTCAACTTTACAATATTTATTTTTCCCATCCATAGATCATAGCGTAGCACTATACAGACTGTTCATCGCCCACCAATTCTCCATTTCCTCTTGTCTCTCAAATTAACAGGACCTCAGTTTTTGTGAATGTGTAAGTTTGGCTGGGCATGCTGCTGTGCAAATAAATACTATTTTTTACACTCCATTGTAGACAGTATTTGCCCAGGTGCCTAATTCTCTCCAAAGAAATGTGAGTAAAAGTATTACATGGGTCTTCAAGAAGAAGGAAGGGTAGGGAAATTTTGCAATGTCTGAGTAAGGAGCACTGCGAAGTCACTTCCCAAAAGACAGTGAGAAAATGGGAAACATCATCAAAACCCACAATTTCAAGATACTGGGAACTGACCAAAGACATGCAATAAACTGAGAAGCATTTACTCAAGAAAATCTACTAAACGTTGGTAAGAATGGCGGGAGTGCATGGCGTTTTGTCCTGGAGCTGCTTTGAGATCCCCCTCAGCTGCATGGAGCAGTGGTTCTATCAGGGAAGGGCAGGTTGTAAGGACAAACCTGCAGCCTTGCTACCAGAGGGGACTGACTTGAGTGGAAGAAAAATTTGGAAAAATCCATGCTTGGGGCATAGTCAGAACAATAGCAATCTTGGTGGCAATAAATCAGGGAAGGCTGACATCATGGCTAGCCTGAGACTGTGGTACTGTTTGGGGCAAGCAAATTTCTGCCAGGCAGAAATTTCAGGAAGATTCGGGGAACATGACAGCCATTATCAGCTTTGATAAAGTCCCACATATTCTTGGTGATATGGGAGCTGCACAGACATAAAATTTACACCCGTGCTTATGAGAGACCTAGCAGGCCCCAGGAGTCTACTGATCCTTGGCCAAATGTGAGGCCTCAGACATACAAAAAGCTAAAGGTGTGGCAGGTTTGCTAATGACAAAGTTTGAATTGTGTTCCCCACCTCTCACATCGATCCATCAATAAAAGGTGAAAGTCCTTACTAGCTTACTCACAGACCATAAACCTATGGTGACCCAGGAAAACTCCGGGGAAACCATGCTTAAAAATAGTTTAAAAAATGATCAGAGATACCAGTGTTATTTTGCCAGATGGTATAAAGGGTCAAATGAAGTCAAGTATGTGTAAATGACTTGATTTACTATAAAATGTTATACATATAGGGGCATTATTACCTAGTCCATCCATCTAGTGCAGTATCCCTAATCTGTGGCCTAATCTCTCTTTGGGCTTCCCAGGTGGCTCAGTGGTAGAGAATCTGCCTGCTGATGCAGGAGACCTGGGTTCAGTCCTTGGGCTGGGAAGATCCCCTGGAGGAGGAAATGGCAACCTACTCCAATATTCTTGCCTGGAAAATCCCATGGGCAGAGGAGCCTGGCAGGCTACAGTCCATGGGATCACAAAAGAGTCAAACGTGACTTAGCAACTTAGTGTTCCCAGTTTGAACGCTTCCAGTGATAGGGAAATTCTTTCTATAAGACTGAAATCTATCCCCTCGAGAAAATATTTGCAAAACATACATTCAAAATGGACACATATCCAGAATATATAAACAACTGCTACAACTGATAAGAACAAGATAACCCAGTTTAAAAAAAAAATGGACAAAAGACTTATGCAGACACTTTGCAAAGGAGGATAGGAAAATGGCCAATGAACAGATGAAGAGATGCTCATCTCTCATGTATCCTGCATTGCCAGGTGTATCCATTTGCCACCACTTGTCTCCACTCCAGAACTTTCATCATCAGCTTGTTCACAACTCCTTTCTCTAGTTTTGCATTGAAACGGTATGTTCAGAATTAGACAAAGGCCATCCAGAAGAGGTCTGCAGGGCAGGATACAACAGGACGATCACCTCCTTCAACCTATGCATTATACTTCATTTAATGCAGCCCACAGTTGAATGCTCACACTCTAGTCACAACTGAAAAACTGTAGATACAATTTTCTTGTCCAAAACTGTAGATACAATTTTCTTGTCCTTGGCAGGCCCTGCTGGTCTGTTGTAAATAAGACAGTGAGAAGCCATGTTTGATACTTAAAGGACAAAGTATTTCACTAACTTTGCTGCCTTCTATTTGCAAACCAGTGTGATAACCACTGAGGACTAACTAGTTACTGATGAAAGCCTGACAAAACCATTATCTGCAACACTTGGTTAACAGTTCATTTGCTTTACCTTATACATTTGACTGCAGCCATGAAATTAAAAGATGCTCCTTGGCAGAAAAGCTATGATAAACCCAGACAGCATATTACAAAGCAGAGACATTACTTTGCTGACAAAGATCTGTATAGTTAAAGCTATGGTTTTTCCAGTAGTCATGTGTGGATGTGAGAGGGGGACTGGCTGAGCACCGAAGAACTGAAGCTTTTGAACTGTGATGTTGGAGAAGACTCTTGAGAGTCCCTTGGACTACAGGGAGATCAAAATAGTCAATCCTAAAGGAACTCAACCCTGAATATTCCCTGGATGGACTGATACTGAAGCTGTAGCTCCAATACTTTGGCCACCTGATGCAAAGAGCTGACTCATTGGAAAAGACCCTGATGCTGGGAGAGATGGAAGGCGAAAGGAGAAGGCAGCAGCAGAGGATGAGATGGTTGGATGGGATCACCAGCTCAACCGACATGAGTCTGAGCAAACTTTGGGAGATAGTGAAGGATAAGAAGACCTGGCGTGCTGCAGTTCATGGGGTCACAAGGTTGGACAGGATTTAGTGACTGACCAACATGATTTAGCAGCAACATACGTTTTATAAACAGCACTTCATTTCCTGAGTCATTCCGACTATTCCCTTTTCCAGGCTGACCTCTACCTTTCAGTTCTAATTAAAAAGGTTAAATAACCACAACTAAATTTTATATGAGGCTCACTGAGTACTAGCTACTCTCCTACTGCTATTTACCTGTGTTTACTCACTTAATCCTCATGACAGCTCTTTGAGGGAAGTACTATTATCTGCATGCCCGTTTTGCAGCTGAGGAAATTCTGGCATGGCAGGTTAAGAACTTGCCAAGGCCATGTGGTTAGCAGTTGGTCTTTGTCCCCAGCTCCCAGTACAGAGCCCCTAAAATCCTTGGGATTTCCTGAGTGATTCCTTTGGCTCTTCACAAAGAGCCTCTTGATCACACTTGAATTTACGTTAGGATGCAGATCCCAGAAGCCTCAGGTTGGGGCTGGTCACCTGAAAGATAAGTGATTAGAGAGGACTGGAACTTTTAGACCCACCTTGAGATGGGAGAGACTCCAGAAAAAGAAGAGGCTAGAAGCTGAGCTGAATAGCAGGTGTTTGATGTTCAGAGAGCTCTGACTGGGGAACACATGGACGAGTTGGGAGGGGGGCACTCAGAGTATGGAAATCCCACCTCCCCTGGACCTTGCCCTGTGAGCCTCCTCTGTTCGGGTCTTCTTGAGTTATATCCTTATGATAAGCCAGTAATTGTAAGTAAGGAGGATTCCTGAGTTCTGTGAGTGCATGTGTATCCATTTGCTCTGTCCTGCCTGCCTCTTTGTGACCCCATGGACTGTAGCCCGCCAGGCTCCTCTGTCCATGGGACATTCCAGGCAAGAGTACTGGAGTGGGGTGCCGTTTCCTCCTCTAGGGAATCTTGCCTGACCGAGACTGAACCTGCATCTCCTGTGGCTCCTGCTTTGCAGGCGGATTCTTTACCGCTGAGCCACCTGGGAAGCTGAGTTCTGTGAGTAGTGGAGTATTTCCATTCAGATTTCTTTGGGTTTATAAATTAGTTCAAGGATGTTGTCAACTTTACAATATTTATTTTTCCCATCCATAGATCATAGCGTAGCACTATACAGACTGTTCATCGCCCACCAATTCTCCATTTCCTCTTGTCTCTCAAATTAACAGGACCTCAGTTTTTGTGAATGTGTAAGTTTGGCTGGGCATGCTGCTGTGCAAATAAATACTATTTTTTACACTCCATTGCAGACAGTATTTGCCCAGGTGCCTAATTCTCTCCAAAGAAATGTGAGTAAAAGTATTACATGGGTCTTCAAGAAGAAGGAAGGGTAGGGAAATTTTGCAATGTCTGAGTAAGGAGCACTGCGAAGTCACTTCCCAAAAGACAGTGAGAAAATGGGAAACATCATCAAAACCCACAATTTCAAGATGCTGGGAACTGACCAAAGACATGCAATAAACTGAGAAGCATTTACTCAAGAAAATCTACTAAACGTTGGTAAGAATGGCGGGAGTGCATGGTGTTTTGTCCTGGAGCTGCTTTGAGATCCCCCTCAGCTGCATGGAGCAGTGGTTCTATCAGGGAAGGGCAGGTTGTAAGGACAAACCTGCAGCCTTGCTACCAGAGGGGACTGACTTGAGTGGAAGAAAAATTTGGAAAAATCCATGCTTGGGGCATAGTCAGAACAATAGCAATCTTGGTGGCAATAAATCAGGGAAGGCTGACATCATGGCTAGCCTGAGACTGTGGTACTGTTTGGGGCAAGCAAATTTCTGCCAGGCAGAAATTTCAGGAAGATTCGGGGAACATGACAGCCATTATCAGCTTTGATAAAGTCCCACATATTCTTGGTGATATGGGAGCTGCACAGACATAAAATTTACACCCGTGCTTATGAGAGACCTAGCAGGCCCCAGGAGTCTACTGATCCTTGGCCAAATGTGAGGCCTCAGACATACAAAAAGCTAAAGGTGTGGCAGGTTTGCTAATGACAAANCAGCTTTGATAAAGTCCCACATATTCTTGGTGATATGGGAGCTGCACAGACATAAAATTTACACCCATGCTTATGAGAGACCTAGCAGGCCCCAGGAGTCTACTGATCCTTGGCCAAATGTGAGGCCTCAGACATACAAAAAGCTAAAGGTGTGGCAGGTTTGCTAATGACAAAGTTTGAATTGTGTTCCCCACCTCTCACATCGATCCATCAATAAAAGGTGAAAGTCCTTACTAGCTTACTCACAGACCATAAACCTATGGTGACCCAGGAAAACTCCGGGGAAACCATGCTTAAAAATAGTTTAAAAAATGATCAGAGATACCAGTGTTATTTTGCCAGATGGTATAAAGGGTCAAATGAAGTCAAGTATGTGTAAATGACTTGATTTACTATAAAATGTTATACATATAGGGGCATTATTACCTAATCCATCCATCTAGTGCAGTATCCCTAATCTGTGGCCTAATCTCTCTTTGGGCTTCCCAGGTGGCTCAGTGGTAGAGAATCTGCCTGCCGATGCAGGAGACCTGGGTTCAGTCCTTGGGCTGGGAAGATCCCCTGGAGGAGGAAATGGCAACCTACTCCAATATTCTTGCCTGGAAAATCCCATGGGCAGAGGAGCCTGGCAGGCTACAGTCCATGGGATCACAAAAGAGTCAAACGTGACTTAGCAACTTAGTGTTCCCAGTTTGAACGCTTCCAGTGATAGGGAAATTCTTTCTATAAGACTGAAATCTATCCCCTCGAGAAAATATTTGCAAAACATACATTCAAAATGGACACATATCCAGAATATATAAACAACTGCTACAACTGATAAGAACAAGATAACCCAGTTTAAAAAAAAAAATGGACAAAAGACTTATGCAGACACTTTGCAAAGGAGGATAGGAAAATGGCCAATGAACAGATGAAGAGATCCTCATCTCTCATGTATCCTGCATTGCCAGGTGTATCCATTTGCCACCACTTGTCTCCACTCCAGAACTTTCATCATCAGCTTGTTCACAACTCCTTTCTCTAGTTTTGCATTGAAACGGTATGTTCAGAATTAGACAAAGGCCATCCAGAAGAGGTCTGCAGGGCAGGATACAACAGGACGATCACCTCCTTCAACCTATGCATTATACTTCATTTAATGCAGCCCACAGTTGAATGCTCACACTCTAGTCACAACTGAAAAACTGTAGATACAATTTTCTTGTCCAAAACTGTAGATACAATTTTCTTGTCCTTGGCAGGCCCTGCTGGTCTGTTGTAAATAAGACAGTGAGAAGCCATGTTTGATACTTAAAGGACAAAGTATTTCACTAACTTTGCTGCCTTCTATTTGCAAACCAGTGTGATAACCACTGAGGACTAACTAGTTACTGATGAAAGCCTGACAAAACCGTTATCTGCAACACTTGGTTAACAGTTCATTTGCTTTACCTTATACATTTGACTGCAGCCATGAAATTAAAAGATGCTCCTTGGCAGAAAAGCTATGATAAACCCAGACAGCATATTACAAAGCAGAGACATTACTTTGCTGACAAAGATCTGTATAGTTAAAGCTATGGTTTTTCCAGTAGTCATGTGTGGATGTGAGAGGGGGACTGGCTGAGCACCGAAGAACTGAAGCTTTTGAACTGTGATGTTGGAGAAGACTCTTGAGAGTCCCTTGGACTACAGGGAGATCAAAATAGTCAATCCTAAAGGAACTCAACCCTGAATATTCCCTGGATGGACTGATACTGAAGCTGTAGCTCCAATACTTTGGCCACCTGATGCAAAGAGCTGACTCATTGGAAAAGACCCTGATGCTGGGAGAGATGGAAGGCGAAAGGAGAAGGCAGCAGCAGAGGATGAGATGGTTGGATGGGATCACCAGCTCAACCGACATGAGTCTGAGCAAACTTTGGGAGATAGTGAAGGATAAGAAGACCTGGCGTGCTGCAGTTCATGGGGTCACAAGGTTGGACAGGATTTAGTGACTGACCAACATGATTTAGCAACAACATACGTTTTATAAACAGCACTTCATTTCCTGAGTCATTCTGACTATTCCCTTTTCCAGGCTGACCTCTACCTTTCAGTTCTAATTTAAAAGGTTAAATAACCACAACTAAATTTTATATGAGGCTCACTGAGTACTAGCTACTCTCCTACTGCTATTTACCTGTGTTTACTCACTTAATCCTCATGAGGGAAGTACTATTATCTGCATGCCCATTTTGCAGCTGAGGAAATTCTGGCATGGCAGGTTAAGAACTTGCCAAGGCCATGTGGTTAGCAGTTGGTCTTTGTCCCCAGCTCCCAGTACAGAGCCCCTAAAATCCTTGGGATTTCCTGAGTGATTCCTTTGGCTCTTCACAAAGAGCCTCTTGATCACACTTGAATTTACGTTAGGATGCAGATCCCAGAAGCCTCAGGTTGGGGCTGGTCACCTGAAAGATAAGTGATTAGAGAGGACTGGAACTTTTAGACCCACCTTGAGATGGGAGAGACTCCAGAAAAAGAAGAGGCTAGAAGCTGAGCTGAATAGCAGGTGTTTGATGTTCAGAGAGCTCTGACTGGGGAACACATGGACGAGTTGGGAGGGGGGCACTCAGAGTATGGAAATCCCACCTCCCCTGGACCTTGCCCTGTGAGCCTCCTCTGTTCGGGTCTTCTTGAGTTATATCCTTATGATAAGCCAGTAATTGTAAGTAAGGAGGATTCCTGAGTTCTGTGAGTGCATGTGTATCCATTTGCTCTGTCCTGCCCGCCTCTTTGTGACCCCATGGACTGTAGCCCGCCAGGCTCCTCCGTCCATGGGACGTTCCAGGCAAGAGTACTGGAGTAGGGTGCCGTTTCCTCCTCTAGGGAATCTTGCCTGACCGAGACTGAACCTGCATCTCCTGCGGCTCCTGCTTTGCAGGCGGATTCTTTACCGCTGAGCCACCTGGGAAGCTGAGTTCTGTGAGTACTTCTAGCGAATTACTGAACCCGAGGAAGGGGTCATAGGACTCTTAATTTATAGCCAGTGGGTCAGAAGTACAGGTGACACAAGACGAGGCTGGCCTCTGAAGTGGGGTGCAGTCTTGTGGGGCTGAGCCTTTAATCTGTGCTAACTCTGGTAGTGTCAGAACTGAACTGAATGCTTGAACGTTGCTTTCTGGAGAATCACGGTTGGTTTTCAGTGTTGGAAAAAACCCAGTTAGTCAGGGGTAGTGCTGGCGTTTGAACCCAGTCTGAGTACAGACTGCATGCCTTTAGGCTCACTGCTTCGTTCTCTCCTCACAATAGGCAGGACAGGCAAACATCAGTGAATTATGGACTTTTAGAGCTTAAAAACCCATCACAAATATTTTAATTAGTTTTCTTTACTCTGCAAACAAAGAATCCTAAGTCAGAGAAATCTCTCTTGGTTCAGCACTTTTCCCATCATACAACATCATGATTTCTTACCAAAATCCAGTTTGCTATCAAAGCAGTCTTAATCACCAATATGCCCACTCAGACTTGCTGTTCAGGCAGTATGTATAACATGAGGTTATTTGCAGTCCATTTCCATCACTTTGTGGTCTCTATCCAAACCTTTATGTTCACTAACATAGCATTCTGGTGCAAATCCATCAAGTACGTTTATGCATACACATTCCATAAATTACACAAGAGCATGAATATTTTTCCTTCTATAAAGCAGCCTTCTGATATTTTGATTACATAAACTGGGCAAACAGCTTCTCAGAACGTAGATAAGAGCTGCATCTAATAAACAGAAGAATTTGCTATATGGAGAAGTCCCCATAGCAACTGAAAGGTATTTTATCACACCTAGTGCTGCTGATGCTGCTGCTAAGTCACTTCAGTTGTGCCTGACTCTGTGTGACCCCCACACCTAGTGCAGGTCACGGCAAAAAGACACACTTCTGTTTTTGTCTCTTGTGAAGCTGTTGGCTGGATGAGGGCTCCGAGAGCCAAAACTGTCTTCAGATGTCCATGCTTTTCCATAAAGTTCTAAGATGTGTCTTTTGGATAGAGGCTGAGGGTAATTAGCTTATTGCTTCTAAGCATTGTGATGTGGGACCTTTTATTTAAAATGACTGAAGATATGGTTCTGGGAAAACTGATATAGCAAGACAATTTCATGCTAGGTCTTTGCTCCAGGTGCCATTAATCAGCTGAGTGACCTTGGCAGGACTTTCTGGGAAACAATTTTTTCGTCTAAAAGCTGAGGTGCTTCTTGAGCTAGAAGGGACCCAAGAGGATGTCTAGTCCAAATCCTTCACTTCATAGATGGGAGAAACTGTCTGGGGTTTGGTGGCCTCACAAGCCTGTTAGGAGGGCTCAGCTACAGTTAGGTTCTTCGGTGGGTGACCTGGGAAGCAGAATTGTGGGGTGGGCCGAGCAGTGGGGAGGAGCCAGTAGAAGAATGTGTTAGAGGGTGGCTGTCATGGTAGGCAGCTGGGTCTTAGCCCACTTGGGGACCTTCTGAAGACATGTGTAGACCTCACAGGCATATACTGCTCAGGGAGAGGCCGGGGCATTTACCACTCCCACGCCTCTTCGTTGAGGGGTGCCCCTAGGGGGCACTGACTTCCCCAATTATAGCTGGGAGGTTAAAGAGGCCATGAGAAAACCCTGGGTGATAAAGCAGAGGGATGCAGGGCCTGCCCCTGAGGTGGTCCCTGGGGCCCTGGGCAGAACCATGGCTGGAATCTGGGGCACAGAGGGAAGCAAGACCAGGGAAATGATGGTTTACAATTTGACCTGCAGCCCACAGCTAAAACTCGGCTTCCCTTGTGACTCAGCTGGTAAAGAATCCGCCTGCAATGCAGGAGACCTGGGTTCGATCCCTGGGTTGGGAAGATCCCCTGGAGAAGGGAAAGGCTACCCACACCAGTATTCTGGCCTGGAATTCCATCAGGGTCACAAAGAGTTAGACATGACTGAGTGACTTTCACTCACACAGCTAAAACAACACTTTCTTTCTTTTTTTTGCACATTTCCCAGGTGTGTGTATGCTTTCTCTCCAGTTACACACTGTTGCTTAAAGCAGGTACCAAGTGTTAGGTAGCTCTGATGATCCCAAGCTCTCAGCAAAAGGTTTGCCAAGAGCAAGTCCTCAGAAAATGCTTCCTTGTTTGTTCTGGTGGAAAAGAGGAAGGCTAGGTGGCCAAAGTGAAAGGGTGACCATAGGAGGGCTAAGCAAGGCTGAAGTGGAATAAGGCCAGAGGGACAGCAGCCAGTGGTGCTGACAGGCAGGAGGCAGAGAACTGTGGCCGTGAAGAGGCCAGGCCAGACCTGAAGCGGGCGGGCGCTGGACTAAGGGAGGAGCCGTCAGAGGCGGCAAGACCCAGGTGTTGATATGGAGCAGGCAAAGAAAGGTGTGTTTGCTCTCTCTCTCCCTCTGGGGCAGCTTAAATGCACAGATGCCACCGTGACCACACACCCCAGGCTGGTGACCTTGGCTCCTGTCTGCTTGTGCTGTGCACTAGACATTTCAGGGGAGCAACTCTCCAGAGCAAGGAGCAGGTTAGCCAGGGTGACGTGGAGAGGGAGGGGGTGTTGTTGGTTAGTCGCTCAGTCGTGTCTGGCTCTTTTGTGGCCCCATGGACTGTAGCCCACCAGACTCCTCTGTCCATGGAACTTTCCAGGCAAGAATACTGGAGTGGGGTGCCATTCCCGTCTCCAGAGAATCTTCCCGATCCAGGGATTGAACTCGGGTCTCCTGTGTCTCCTGCACTGGCACGCAGATTCTTCACCACTGCGCCACCAGGGAAGCCCATGGGAGGTGTTGAGGGAAAAGCATTTTGCCCCTCCGTGTCTCCTAGACACTGAGTAAAGGGCCCTCCTCTGGTGGCAGGTCTCTCTCTGCGTCCCTACAGGGCTTCAGTGGATTTGCAGCTGATAAAGGACCCTGAGGCACACACAGCTTCAGCTGGGCAATGCTTGGACAGGGTTTCCAGGGAGGTTACTACTCACAGCATAAGCAGGACTCACAGAAGCTTGCAGACATGAAGAGCCAGCGTCTGGAAGGGCAGGGGTACGAGGGGGCTCCCAGCCGGGAGAACGGACTGAGCAGGGGCTTACAGACCTAGGTGCCGCTGCTCAGTAGCATGGTGGGGAGTCCGGGTGCACGAACTCCCAGGGGGCCCTAGCACGTGGGGCCCTGTTACTGTGAGGCCATATCCTCGCTACAGGTAATAGCTGTTGTAATATTTCATGAGGTTTGTAAAGCAGGATATCTCTATGTGGCTAAACCCTGTGTGTCTGGGCTATGTTTAATATTTTTGGGTCTGTATCCACAGCATGTGGGCTCTTAGTTCTCTGACCAGGGATCAAATCCACGCCCCCTGCACTGGAAGCAAGGAGTCTTAACCCACGGGAAGCCCCTGGGCTATTTTTTAAAAAAGAACTGGGTACATAAAACTTTATTTGGCATTGGTAGGCTTTTGAACTAACAGGTCTCCGCCTGCAGTGAAGAAATAAATTAACCTACAGGTCAATATGCAGCAGCTTCTTTTATGTTTTACGTAACATTCTCTGAGCACCAGGAATCCAGCCATGCAGAACTGAGAGCTACTGTTCCCCCAAATAGACACTCTCCTCACTCCACAAACACAGGCATTTCTCCCCACTGCTATGCCTGGACTCAGAGTTGATTCAGGATGTCACGCCCTCCCTGCCACATGCCCCATGGAATTCCAGCCTTTCCTTCACCGCGAGCTCAACTCAAGACGGCGCCCTGCCTCCCTGCTCACTCCCAGCTCTCCGGTTCTCTTTTCCATCACAGAGCATGGTTTAGCTGTGATAGGCCCATGACCACTACTAGACTATGAAGCTGTTTGAAGGAAAGAGCCAGCTCTGGACTGAATTGTGTCTCCCTGAAATTCATGTTGAAGACTTAACTCCCGATGTGAGTTATGTGGAGACAGGGCCTTTAGGGAGGGAATTAGGTTTAATGAGGTCAGAAGGGTGGGGCCCTAACCGTATAGGGTTGGTGTCCTTATAAGTAGAGGAAGAGACACAGGGTTTGCCTTCTCTTGTGCACAAAGACACAGCCGTCGGGGGGTACAGTAAGACAGTGGCCATCTTCAAGCCAGGAAAGGAGTCCTCATCAGAAACCAACCTGTTGGCACCTTGATCTTAGGCTTCCAGCTTCCAGATCTGTGAGGAGATGAATGTCTGTTGTTTAAGCCACCCAGCCTGCGGCATTTTGTTATGGTAACCTGAGAAAACTTACCTTATTCCTTGAAAAATCCCTCTTGGCATCTGGAACAATGTCTGGCACATGGAAGCTGTGTTCAGTCGCCCGGTCGTGTCCAGCTCTTTGCGACCCTGTGTTTCATGAGGTTCTCACGGCAAGTATACTGACGTGGTTTGCTGTTCTCTCCTCCAGTGGGTCATGTTCTGTCAGAACTCTCACTAAGACCTGTCCATCTTGGGTGGCCCTACATGGCCTGGCTCACAGCTTCATTGAGTTATGCAAGCCCCTTTGCCATGACAAGGCAGTGATCTGTGAAGGAGCACATGAAAACCCCTTCACAAATGTTTGTTGAGCTGAACTGTAATTCCCAAATGAATGAGGCATGCATGGTGCAGGCAGTGCCCTGGGTCTGGAATCTCTGACAAAGGCCAGCAGCCAACCCTACTTCTTGCACACTGTCGGAGACAGACCAGCCTGCCAACCTCATCTACAACTTAAAAGCCCACAAAGATCAGAAACTAGAAAGTCTGATGCTAAGCCTCATTTGATAGCAAAATCTGACCTTGAACAAGGGTGAAAATATTTAAGGATATCTCAATGGTTTTTCTATACAACTGTGAATGACTTTGATTACTGAGCAGTATCCTAACTCTGGCTAAATGCGTGATAAAATCTATGGCTTAGGTATCTACTACATTTCTAAAGTGCAAAAACTTCAAATTTTAAAACATATCTGGCCCTGAGAGTTTCATATTAAGGATTGTGGACCTGTGCTCTCCAAAGGGATTAATACCAAGCCCACTGCTGTCAACTTGAGGAGAACTATGGGAAGCACTGCTTATCTGGTGTGCAAGTAAATTGCAATGGCTATTTGAACAGAATGAGAAATAACTTAAACCTAAACTGGAGAAACACATGACTGGAATTAAAACGTTCGTTGATATGTATGTTACAGATGTCCGTGTTGTTTTTGAGCAGTTTATTCCATATAAAATGTGCTGAGCACAGTTTTAAAAGATGCAATGAAAAAGCACAATATTACCTAGGAAAATAGTAGCTGTGCAGTTTAAATTCCAATTGGCTTTTTATAAATTGTGCTTAAAAACTGGAGGAATCAATAAAAATGCAATTATAAAAACACTCACAATTATTTATTGTGCCTATCAGTGTGGCTACTACAAATAATATGAATAAAATTGATTTGCTGAATTTACAAAGTCAAGCATGTTTTTAGCAGAAAACCTCAATATCTTTAGTATCTAGACACTATAGAGCTTACAATATAAGACTGACCCAGTTTCTTCCCTTGAGGAATTTATAGTCTGGTTGAAGGTCAAGACCTAGAGACAAGAAATAATTGTGAACATTAAAGCAACATATAATCCAGTGCTGTGTTAAGTATAATCAAGTATGTGGAACAGATTTACTGCTAAGCCTTCTTAAATGCTCCAGAATTCCAATGTAGCTCGGGCTGAAGCGAGGCCCCTGGCTGGGAGAGCCTTGGAGAGAGTGTATTGAAGCTGCGTTTGAACAGCACTGCGCTGCCTCTGGTTACGTTTTATGTTTGAATGGAGGAGATTGGAGGACCTTTCGTGAGTCGGAGGAGGGCGGTACTGGTCAAGTCATGCTTCGAAGCCACACCACAGCTGCTCTGGATTTTTAGCAAAGGGAAAGGTGAACCATGGCTGGGGTAATCAAGAAGGCTTCTGGGAAAAGGTGGCCCTTGAGCTGGACTTCTAGGTTGTGTGGACTATTGACGGCCTCAAGGAGGAAGAGGATCTTTGGAGGGGAGTCTGCTGGGGGCAGGTCATAGTGAGACATGGACTCGACTCAGAGAATCTATCTTGGGAGCAGGAATTCAAAACTTTTGGAGGCCGACCAAAAAGTCTCATTTTCCAAATGAGAAAAAGGAGAATCTGCTAAACCTCACTAGGTTCCAAGAGAAATTAGTCGCCTGTAGGATTGTAGTAGCTGCACACCCATCTTGGGCACACTTCATGACACCTCACCTCCTCCACTAGGGGTGCAGTCTCAACGACAGGGTTAATTAACACTGTGTGACGGAATCACTGGGACTGTTGACTCCAGAAGGAAGGAAGTGCATTATTGCATGATAGGCAGCCGGTGCCTGTGGGTCTTAGCAGCTTTGAGAGCTGGGACCTGGGGCTTGGCTGACTTCCCAGGCTAGTTGTGAGGTCAGGGCTGAGGGCAGCAGGGGAAGCCCAGCCTCGACTCTTACAGAATTAAATGAGATGCTGAAGGAAAGGGTTAGTGCACAACAGATTTTAAGTGCCGTAGCTCAGTATTGGGGGCCTTCCAGACCCAACACGTAACCTATCCTTCCAGTGAAGTGATGTAAGCGCTTCCCAGGAGCGTTCTAATAGGAGCGTTCCTATTCTAGTCAAGGGAGTTCAGTTCTGCAAGGACAGCCTGACCTTCTTGAGAATCTAGCATCTTTCTCTGCCTCGCTGCTCAGTCGCTCAGTCGAGTCAGACTCTTTGCAACCCCGTGAACTGTAGTCTGTTCCTCTATCCATGGGATTCTCCAGGCAAGAATACTGGAGTGGGTTGCCATTTCCTCCTGCAGGGGATCTTCCCGACTCAGGGATCGAACTTGCGTGTCTTCATCCCCTGCACTGGTAGGAGGATTCTTTACCCATTGAGCCACCTGGGAACCCCCGTGTCTTTCTAATACTTCATTATTACTTAACAACCATCCGTACGTGTTTTCTGCTTTACAAGCAAGTCATTGTACTTGTCTTCATTGTAGCCACAGCACTTGACAGGTTTTTTTTTTTTTTTCTTTTTTGTAATTGAGGTTTAACACTCATGCAATAAAATGTACGAAGTGCATGGTGGGGGGAACATTTACACGTTGGCTCCTGCATAACCAGCAGATCAGGATAGGTAATGTTTCCAGAATCCTGAAGGTTCTTGTGCCCCTTCATTCAAAGCATCCTCAGGAAACCATTATTCTGACCTCTCCCCACCCATTAGTTTTGCCTGCTCTTGAACTTCACAGAAATGGGATCATATAGAATGTAGTCCCCTATATCTTCTGTATTTCTTTCACTCTGCATAATGAGTATGTGATTCTTCCATGTTCTGCACACATACCCACAGTTTGTTCTTCGTTATTGTTTGGCCTCTGTTTCACTGTCTGAATGTACCATAATTCACTTATTCATTCTCTTGGGGGCAAGGATTATTAAACAACGTTTACAAATGAAGAAAGTTGGGGCCAGAGTGAATTAGTCTCTTAGGCTCCTTAAGTAGGGCAGCTGGGAGGGTAAGAATTAGAACTGGAATTTTCTGGTCCCAAATCCAGGGCTCTTTCTTTCTTTTTCTTATTTATCTTTTTGAACTTTTTATTTTGTATTGGAGTATAGCTGATTAACAGTGTTGTGATAGTTTCAGGTGAATAGCAAAGGGACTCAGCCAGACATTTACCTGTGTCCATTCTCCGCCAAAACCCTCGCTAATTCAGGTTGCCACATAACATTGAGCAGAGTTCCTTGATATTACCCATTTAAAATACAGCAGTGTGTACATGACCATCCCAGACTCCCTAACTATCCCTTCCCCCCAGAAGCCATAAGTTCATTTTCTAAGTCTGTGAGTCCCTTTCTGTTTTGTAAGTAAGTTCACTTGTATCATTTCTTTGTATACTCCACTATCAGGGATAGCATACGATATTTCTTCTTCTCTGGCTGACTCACTTCACTCAGTATGACAGTCTCTAGGTCCATCCGTGTTGCTGCAAACGACATTACTTCATGCTTTGTCCTGGCTGAGAAATACTCCCTTGTGCATACGTAGCACATCTTTTTTATGCATTCCTCTGTCGATGGACATTTAGATTGCTTCCATGTCTTAGCTATTGTGAACAGTGCTGCGATAAACATTGGGAAGTGTGTATCCTTTCAGGTCACATTTTTCTCTGGATATATATGCAGGGCTCTTCCTAATGGACCACTTTGGAGCAGTGATTTCTGGAACTTTTCTTTTTAGGTTACAAAATTTTGGCTTAGTTCAATCAAAAGATAAAAGGAAACACTAAAAACCCCATTTTGTTGGGAATTCTCATGTGAAAGTGGAAGAGGTACTCAGAATGAACATGGGGAGCTTTGAATAAATGCTTCATGGTCCTGATTCACACAGAAGAAGTCCTGGAGTGATGGATTCAGTCTTTCAACTCTCTGTGTTCATATAGCTACTGTGTGAGTGAGACGGGGGAAGTACCACTGTTTCCTGACAGAGTATGCTATTCATGAATGGCTGGTCCAGGGTGTGTGTATGTGTACCTAGCGTGTTGCTAATTGTGGTGAAATCCCAAAGCCCTGCTCTGTGTGTGCACGTGGCCACATGCTTCTTCCTGCATTGCAAACCCAGGCACATTGCTCTACCCCTGGGAGGTCCTGGGCTTCCAGGACCTCTATCCCAGGACCCACCTGGGGCCACTCTAGCCCTGCAGCTAGGGGTGACTGTAGTCTTGCTCCAGCCCTGGGAAGCAGCCAGGGTTGGGCATCTGACTTGGGCAGAGAAACTGGATGAAGCTCAGAGGGATTTGTGGAAAACTAATGGATGGGGAGGAGAACTGGGTAAGGATTTAGAGCAATCATACAAAATAACAAACCACTTCTTTGTAAATCCTGCAAATCACATCCTAAGTCTGGGGCCAAGAACCAGAGAAATTTCTGTGCAGCAAATAGGTTATGGAGTGAATGTGTTTTATGTAAAATGGGTACTAAATTCAGGGGTCTGCACTATCAGGCGGAGAAGGCAATGGCACCCCACTCCAGTACTCTTGCCTGGAAAATCCCATGGACGGAGGAGCCTGGTAGGCTACAGTCTGTGGGGTCACGAAGAGTCAGACATGACTGAGCGACTTCACTTTCACTTTTCACTTTCATGCATTGGAGAAGGAAATGGCAACCCACTCCAGTGTTCTTGCCTGGAGAATCCTAGGGATGGGGGAGCCTGGTGGGCTGCCGTCTATGGGGTCGCACAGAGTCAGACATGACTGACGCGACTTAGCAGCAGCAGCAGCAGCACTGTCAGGAAGAGGGGAAGCTTTGAGAAATTACATTTCTTGTAAGAGGTGCCACTCAAGTTACAATAGTGAAAAATACAAAAATCAAGTTTTCTCTCTGATCGTTGCCTTTTCTACTTTCAGACCCTTCCTCTAATGACATCACCTTTCCTCCCAGCCCATCTCTAACAGGCTGGGTCCCTTCTCCATAACCTCCACCCCTTGGATATATCTCTTATGACTTTTTCCCCATGAGGACACATAGTTACCCACCTTCCCCTCATTCACAGCTAGTTTTGGCTCTCTTTTCTGACCCTGAACTCATGTGATCTTCGACCTATATACACAATGTCCTCTCCTTGCCAGAAAATGTTCTGGAAAGCTAATCTCTGAAATGGCTATACCAGTGTCTCCATGGACAAGCCTTAGGGCTTTGTGCTACCAGGAGTCTCTCATAGAGGACGTTCAGGTGGCTTCCAGTCTTGTATTATTTCAAATCATGCCACCATGAATGAACTTATGAGCATATTAGCAAAGGAAATCCCTAAAGTGGAACCTCTGGGTTAAAGGGGATGCGTGTGCTTGCCGCTTTCTGATCATTATTGCCAAGCAGCCAGCGATATTCCCACCCGCAGCACTGATTAACTTTAGAAGGGGAGGGGCTGACTGATGACTGGAGGGTATTACGAAAGAGGAGAATGAACTCGATCTTGTCATGTTTCTTCAACTTTTTTGTGTATGTGTCAAGCCTTACTTTAAATACCAGACTATTTGTTGACACATCTGAAATGATCAAAAGACAAAAGTAGACAAGTGGGAGGTGGTTAAAACGTGGTCTTTGTTGCAGCCCCACAATGTGTCGTAGGGTCTGCAGAAGCACCTGGGCCAGCCCCCACTGCACACCTTCTCCCATGTGGGATAGAGTGCTTGACTGCACAGTCCGCGTGCTCCGCCTGCAGCGCACGAGCAGACATGTTCACTCATTCCTTACCTTTCACCCACAGCAGATGGCATCCTGTTCAGGAGAGTGTCTTTTCAAACACTAATCAATTTTATGCACTGTAATCAGGATTTGGTGGCCCAATGGTGAGAGTCCACAGTGCTGCCTCGGTGTGCCATGGGGCACTGATTGAGAACCACTGACCCCAAAGCCAAGCAGATCCCCCAGCGACGAGCAGGGAGTCTGTGAAGTTAGCAGAAAAGGGTCACAGGGATCCTGACAGGCGAGTAACTCCGAGCACTGGGAATCTGGACGCAAGATCTTGCCAGGTCCAGGCATCCATGGGAAACCACTGCAAATATTGGGACAAAGTACTGAGACCTGGGCTTAAGGATGGGGTCATAGATCAAGGCAAGACTGTGGGGGAAGATGCCGAGTCTTGTCCTTGGAAAACCAGGATACGACTTGATAGGGAATCAGGTAAAGCCGAGGGTGCCAGGACAAAACAAGGATTTGGTTCCTACAGCCAGACTGCGGCCAGGCCTGGTTGTAAGGAGGCACTCCCCTTGTTGGAACTGGGGTGCAGTTTGAGGGAGGATGAGCATTTGTGACTGAGTTGGACAGTTTACTGACTTTGGGCTTCAAACTGGTGGCAGCTCCAGGGCCAAGCTTACCTGCGGGTGGTACATGTGAGGAGTGGGGGGCAAGAGCTGGACAGAGACTTCATCGGCTGCTTGTGGAATAAGCTTTAAGACAAGCTTGAGCAGGAATGGCAAAATGCTTGAGTCAAAAGATAATTTTGTGTGTGAGAGAATTTTACAGCCCAATTTATGGAGTAACACACATTGAAGGAGAAAGTAGAACATAAACTTTCATCTAGAGCATAAAAACGAAACCCTAAATTATCCGCTTCCCCACACGCCAAAGCTGTGGAGGCTGGGGGTGCAAATGTTGTGGGAGGGGCCAGAGGTGGACGCAACAGACGGCCCTGGAGGGGAGGGCCCTCCCACATGTGGGCCTGCACAGGACCAGCTGGCAGTGTCATCACGGCTCTATGAGGGCTGTCACCCGGCCTGGGTGGTCTTCGGAGGAAGACTCACATGTCACCTTTTGGTCTCAGTGATAGCAAATGCCTGGCTCTGTAACTGCTTGTGGAGTAAACGGTCAAGACAGGAAGGAAGACTGTCTCCAGCCCCATATCTTTGTCTTCACGGGATAGAACAGCTCCTGGAAAAGGACGTGCTCAGATGTCGCCTTTCGCGGGTCGAGCTGTGTTCCTTTAGAAAAAAAAATATATATATACACTGAAGTCCTAATCACCCCAGGACTGCAAAATGTGACTTTATTTGGAAATACAGCAGGTTCATTGCATGTGTAATTAGCTAAGATGGGTCACACCAAGGTAGGTGGGCCTGTGATCCAATGTGACTGGTGACCTTCTGAAAAGAGGAGAGGACGCAGAGGGACATAGACACACACATGGAGAAGGCCATGTGACAAGGGCCGAGACTGGAGCGGCGCACCTGCAAGCCCAGGACCCCAGGTATTTCCTGCAAACCACCGGAGGGTGGAGGAGGCCGGCCGGTCCTCCCCTGCAGGCTTCAGATGAGGTGCGGCCCTGCCAACACCCTGACTGGGGTTTCTAGCCTCCAGGACTGTGAGGCAGCACATTTCCATGGCTTTAAGACATTCAGTTTGTGGTTCTTTGTCCTGTCAGCCATCCCTAGGGAACTAACACATCACCCAAACTTCCTCTTCAGGCTGGAAAGAACCAGGCTTAAGTGAGGCTGCCCCTAAGAAGAAGAGAATAAAAGAGCCTAGCATTCTCACAAGGGGAGAGAGATAATAAACAAATAAATATGGAAAAAATAGATTACGCTAGACTGTAGTAATGGCATAGAGAAAGATAAACGGTGGCAAGATATGAAATGACAAGGCGACGTGTAAGTTTAAATGAAGACCAGAAGACCTCACAGGAAGGAAAAGCCCTGAGGGGGTGAGGGGGTGAAAGCCGTGGAGGCAGAAAAGGCACCTGAGAGAGGCCGGCCGGAGGCTTGCCAGGGACAGCAAGCAGGGCACAGGGAGGGATCCTGACCCAGGGACTGGACTGCCATCGCGGATGTCTCCTGCACCGGCAGGCGGGTCTTAACCACTGTACCACCTGGGAAGCCCAAGGAAGCCTCTAGCTCTCTCCTTTGTACCCGTTTAATAGGATCCCTTTACAGAGCACAGCCAAGTTGTGCTCTGACAAGGAAACTTCAGACTTTGAGTCAGGGAGGGAGGGAGCAGAGGCGTGGTCATTGCAAGGACCCCGCTGGTACCCTCAGTGAGACGGGAAGTCCTCAGAGGTTGCGCATGGGAAGATCTAGGGGACAGAAGGAGAGATTTTGGCATTAGGAAACATGCAGAGGCCAGAAGGAGAGGGAAGGGGCTGAGGGCCCCCAAAAGAATGGCAGTATCAACTGAGCAAGAGTGGAAGGCAACGCAAGACTCAGAATCAAAGGCATGAGAATGCAGACATCCCCCTCTGATGACCTGCTCATGACTTCTTTTAGAGGTGTTCATATTTTAACAATAGATGCCTGGAAACACAAATCACCACTGGAAAAGGATGAATCATTTTCCCAGGACACACCATGGGCCAAAATACCTCTTAATAAGCTCAGAGGAGGTAGGAAAGTGGTGTTTTCTGCAAGGCTGGAGAGTTTACGTGCAGCTCATTTGAATGACGTGAAATTTGAATATGCAAGGTGCTTTCTGCACTTGACAAGAGTGCAACTTGTCTGCGCTTTGTGTCAAGACAGGAAGGAAGACTGTCTCCAGCCCCATATCTTTGTCTTCACGGGATAGAACAGCTCCTGGAAAAGGACGTGCTCAGATGTCGCCTTTCGCGGGTCGAGCTGTGTTCCTTTAGAAAAAAAAATATATATATACACTGAAGTCCTAATCACCCCAGGACTGCAAAATGTGACTTTATTTGGAAATACAGCAGGTTCATTGCATGTGTAATTAGCTAAGATGGGTCACACCAAGGTAGGTGGGCCTGTGATCCAATGTGACTGGTGACCTTCTGAAAAGAGGAGAGGACGCAGAGGGACATAGACACACACATGGAGAAGGCCATGTGACAAGGGCCGAGACTGGAGCGGCGCACCTGCAAGCCCAGGACCCCAGGTATTTCCTGCAAACCACCGGAGGGTGGAGGAGGCCGGCTGGTCCTCCCCTGCAGGCTTCAGACGAGGTGCGGCCCTGCCAACACCCTGACTGGGGTTTCTAGCCTCCAGGACTGTGAGGCAGCACATTTCCATGGCTTTAAGCCATTCAGTTTGTGGCTCTTTGTCCTGTCAGCCATCCCTAGGGAACTAACACATCACCCAAACTTCCTCTTCAGGCTGGAAAGAACCAGGCTTAAGTGAGGCTGCCCCTAAGAAGAAGAGAATAAAAGAGCCTAGCATTCTCACAAGGGGAGAGAGATAATGAACAAATAAATACGGAAAAAATAGATTACGCTAGACTGTAGTAATGGCATAGAGAAAGATAAACGGTGGCAAGATATGAAATGACAAGTACTGCAAAATGTGACTTTATTTGGAAATACAGCAGGTTCATTGCATGTGTAATTAGCTAAGATGGGTCACACCAAGGTAGGTGGGCCTGTGATCCAATGTGACTGGTGACCTTCTGAAAAGAGGAGAGGACGCAGAGGGACATAGACACACACATGGAGAAGGCCATGTGACAAGGGCCGAGACTGGAGCGGCGCACCTGCAAGCCCAGGACCCCAGGTATTTCCTGCAAACCACCGGAGGGTGGAGGAGGCCGGCTGGTCCTCCCCTGCAGGCTTCAGACGAGGTGCGGCCCTGCCAACACCCTGACTGGGGTTTCTAGCCTCCAGGACTGTGAGGCAGCACATTTCCATGGCTTTAAGCCATTCAGTTTGTGGCTCTTTGTCCTGTCAGCCATCCCTAGGGAACTAACACATCACCCAAACTTCCTCTTCAGGCTGGAAAGAACCAGGCTTAAGTGAGGCTGCCCCTAAGAAGAAGAGAATAAAAGAGCCTAGCATTCTCACAAGGGGAGAGAGATAATGAACAAATAAATACGGAAAAAATAGATTACGCTAGACTGTAGTAATGGCATAGAGAAAGATAAACGGTGGCAAGATATGAAATGACAAGACGATGTGTAAGTTTAAATGAAGACCGGAAGACCTCACAGGAAGGAAAAGCCCTGAGGGGGTGAGGGGGTGAAAGCCGTGGAGGCAGAAAAGGCACCTGAGAGAGGCCGGCCGGAGGCTTGCCAGGGACAGCAAGCAAGGCACAGGGAGGGATCCTGACCCAGGGACTGGACTGCCATCGCGGATGTCTCCTGCACCGGCAGGCGGGTCTTAACCACTGTACCACCTGGGAAGCCCAAGGAAGCCTCTAGCTCTCTCCTTTGTACCCGTTTAATAGGATCCCTTTACAGAGCACAGCCAAGTTGTGCTCTGACAAGGAAACTTCAGACTTTGAGTCAGGGAGGGAGGGAGCAGAGGCGTGGTCATTGCAAGGACCCCGCTGGTACCCTCAGTGAGACGGGAAGTCCTCAGAGGTTGCGCATGGGAAGATCTAGGGGACAGAAGGAGAGATTTTGGCATTAGGAAACATGCAGAGGCCAGAAGGAGAGGGAAGGGGCTGAGGGCCCCCAAAAGAATGGCAGTATCAACTGAGCAAGAGTGGAAGGCAACGCAAGACTCAGAATCAAAGGCATGAGAATGCAGACATCCCCCTCTGATGACCTGCTCATGACTTCTTTTAGAGGTGTTCATATTTTAACAATAGATGCCTGGAAACAC
This sequence comes from Oreotragus oreotragus, assembly GCA_006410675.1. NCBI lineage: Eukaryota > Metazoa > Chordata > Mammalia > Artiodactyla > Bovidae > Oreotragus > Oreotragus oreotragus. The sequence goes on along the minus strand of SJYX01010476.1, from coordinate 686 downwards.
AAATCACCACTGGAAAAGGATGAATCATTTTCCCAGGACACACCATGGGCCAAAATACCTCTTAATAAGCTCAGAGGAGGTAGGAAAGTGGTGTTTTCTGCAAGGCTGGAGAGTTTACGTGCAGCTCATTTGAATGACGTGAAATTTGAATATGCAAGGTGCTTTCTGCACTTGACAAGAGTGCAACTTGTCTGCGCTTTGTAAACATTTTGTGTTAAACCGGTACAATTGGAGATAGCTAGAGGGTTCCTTGGGCTTCCCAGGTGGCGCAATGGTAGAGAACCTGCCTGCCAGTGCAGGAGACATAAGACAGATACAGGTTCGATTCCCGGGTTGGGAAGATCCCCTGGAGAAGGGAACAGCCACCCACTCCAGTATTCTTGCCTGGGGAATCCCATGGACAGGGAGCCTGGTGGGCTATAGTCCACAGGGCTATGAACAGTTGGACTTGACTGAAACGCATGAGAATGTGCACACTCATGCAGAGGCTTCATTAGCATCCAGTGGAAGCCTCTGGACTTGTCTCTGTGGGTCCTTTGAGCTACTGGACCCCCCAAGCCACAGACGGCAGCTTGGCAGTCACAGGATAGGGACCCTGCCTGCTCTGTGTGCCCATTCTGACAAAAAGGCTTCAGGCCCCAGCTGGCCGCTCAACCCAATTATTTACTGAGCATCTACTATGTAAG
>SJYX01010475.1:0-16121 GCA_006410675.1 Oreotragus oreotragus | reverse complement strand
TTTTTTTTTTTTTCTGCAAAGTAGTAGAAGATCTATAATCTTAGTGGAATTTCTAAATTTAGTGGAATTTTAGTAGAACTCATTTACCCAAGAATACTAGGCTTGCAAGTTACAAAGCAAGAAGTGAGATGTTTTCGATGACATGAATGTATTTGAACCATAACAAAGGAAGAAAAGTTTTTCTTTAAAACAAAAAAGAGCAGAACTCTGCACTTGGTTCATGCAGGAAGGATGGTAATGTGCTCACTGATCAGCTCCGCAAATTAGAAAGGTCAGAGCTACAGTTCCAAGAAGCCTTGAGAGCCTCACCAAGCTTAACATTGTTAATAGCTTGTAGAATGAGTGTTTCTGGCAGTAGAGAACTACAAGCTGGGGTAGCTTGATCCTGTTTTGTAAAGCTGGGGAAAGTTCAACTTTACTGAACCACCTGGATCTGAGCTTCCATAACCTCATTCACTTAAGCCTGGTCTCATGGACATTGACCCAGAACAGTTCTTTGTTACCAAGTCTATGGGCCAAGCTTAGGTATTTTATAGGACTTAACTCTGTTTTTTAAACATGAGCTTTGTAGTAAATGTTAAACTTGAATTCACCTGAAGCCACATCAGATTTGTTTTGCACATCATCAGCTCTCTGATCTGTGAAATGGTTCAAAGAAATACATCAATGCATTTAGATTTTTTGACTAGTGTCAGATCAGATACTAAGTCAGGTAAGTACCATGTTTATTGGAAAAAAGTGCAGTTGGAAGCAATTTGAGGCAATGGCAGTGTTCTGGAAGGAGGTAAGAAGAGAAACCACTCTCAAAGTACCTTGGGTATGGATTTAAGTGGGTTAAAGCGCCTGCCTCCAATGCGGGAGACCCGGGTTCGATCCCTGGGTCGGGAAGATCCCCTGGAGANAATGGCAGTGTTCTGGAAGGAGGTAAGAAGAGAAACCACTCTCAAAGTACCTTGGGTATGGATTTAAGTGGGTTAAAGCGCCTGCCTCCAATGCGGGAGACCCGGGTTCGATCCCTGGGTCGGGAAGATCCCCTGGAGAAGGAAATGGTAACCCACTCCATTATTCTTGCCTGGAAAATCCCATGGACGGAGAAGCCTGGTAGGCTACAGTCCATGGGGTCGCAAAGAGTCGGACACGACTGAGCGACTTCACTTAGGTAACAGGACAAAGGTTGACTTAGAGAATTTAGTAATTCCTTGGCTGTCTTCTCATTGAAGCCACCAAATTCCCTAATCAGGTCATGCTGCTGCTGCTGCTGCTAAGTCGCTTCAGTTGTGTCCGACTCTGTGCGACCCCATAGATGGCAGCCCACCAGGCTCACTAGTCCCTGGGATTCCCCAGGCAATAGTACTGGTTCAGGGAAGGGGGAAATGATCACATTGCTTAAGATACAGAATACCCTATCCCTGTGTGACTTGGTGCCATCAGATGTATCAATTTCCAGTTAGGAAAGAGTGGTAGTAATAAATGATATACTTTATTGAGTGGTGTTTTGATCTATTGCTAAATAGCAAGCCAGTCCCAAACCTAAGACAGTTTCTTTCTTCTGATTCTGGTTGGTGATTGAGCAGTTACTCTGTTGGTTATAGATTCACTACTGTGTCTGCATTCAGCTGGAGGGTCAGTTGGGCTGGAAGGTCCAGGGTGGACCTACCAGCATGGCTGGTAGTTGGTATTGCATGTTGGCTGTCAGCTGGGCAGCCTCAGTTCTCCATGTGGCCTCTAATCTTCCAATAGGCCAGACAGGTTTCTTTACACGGCAGTCTCTGGGCAACTCTCCAAGACTGTGAGAGGCAGATGCTACAAGGTCTTTGGAGGCCTCCCTAGACTCTGGAACCCTCTCCTCTACTGTATCTGTCATCAGGTGGCAAGGCCTACTCACGTTCACAGGGGACAGAGACAAGGATGATATACCTGTGAATGGTAAGATGGTAATGCCACATTACAAAAGAATTTATGGTCAGTAAATGACTTGCTGCAAGTGGTGGCATGTGCCAAACACTGTGCTAGGTGTGTTTAACTCATTTCATTTACCCCACATAACTGTCTTGCACCTTTGGCACCTTATCTCCATTTTATAGATCTTGCAGGTCATAGTCTTCTTGCCCAAGACCACTTGATGAATACCAGGACTAGGATTTGATTCTAGCTCTCTTTCTCTCAGTTCAGTTCAGTCACTCAGTCGTGTCTGACTCTTTGCGACCCCATGGACTGCAGCATGCCAGGCTTCCCTGTCCATCACCAGCTCGAGGAGCTTGCCCAAACTCATGTCCATCGAGTCGGTTATGCCATCCAACCATCTCATCCTCTGTCATCCCCTTCTCTTCCTGCCTTCAATCTTTCCTAGCATCAGGGTCTTTTCAAATGAGTCAGCTCTTTGTATCAGGTGGCCAACGTATTGCAGTTTCAGCTTCAGCATCAGTTCCTCCAATGAATATTCAGGACTGATTTCCTTTAGGATTGACTGGTTGGATCTCCTTGCTGTCCAGGGGACTCTCAAGAGTCTTCTCCAACACCACAGTTCAAAAGCATAAATTCTTTGGTGCTCAGCCTTCGTTATGGTCCAAATCTCACATCCATACACGACTACTGGAAAAACCATAGCTTTGACTATATGGACATTTGTTGGCAAAGTAATGTCTCTGCTTTTTAATATGCTGTCTAGGTTGGTCATAGCTTATCTTCCAAGGAGCAAGTATCTTTAAATTTCATGGCTTCAGTCACCATCTGCAGTGATTTTGGAGCCTCCCAAAATAAAGTCTGACACTGTTTCCACTGTTTCCCAGTCTATTTGCCATGAAGTGATGGGAACAGATGCCATGATCTTAGTTTTCCGAATGTTGAGTTTTAAGCCAATTTTTTCACTCTCCTCTTTCACTTTCATCAAGAGGCTCTTCAGTTCCTCTTCACTGTCTGCCAGAAGGGTGGCATCATCTGCATATTTGAGGTTATTGATATTTCTCCCAGCAGTCTTGATTCCAGCTTGTACTTCATCCAACCCAGCATCTTGCATGATGTACTCTGCACAGAAGTTAAATAAGGCAGATTTCAGTCACCATCTGCAGTGATTTTGGAGCCTCCCAAAATAAAGTCTGACACTGTTTCCACTGTTTCCCAGTCTATTTGCCATGAAGTGATGGGAACAGATGCCATGATCTTAGTTTTCCGAATGTTGAGTTTTAAGCCAATTTTTTCACTCTCCTCTTTCACTTTCATCAAGAGGCTCTTCAGTTCCTCTTCACTGTCTGCCAGAAGGGTGGCATCATCTGCATATTTGAGGTTATTGATATTTCTCCCAGCAGTCTTGATTCCAGCTTGTACTTCATCCAACCCAGCATCTTGCATGATGTACTCTGCACAGAAGTTAAATAAGCAGGGTGACAATATTTAGCTTTGACGTACTCCTTTCCCAATTTGGAACCAGTCTGTTGTTGCATGTCCAGTTCTAACTGTTGCTTCTTAACCTGTGTACAGATTTCTTAGGAGGCAGGTGGGGTGATGTGGTATTCCCATCTCTTTAATTTGGCTTAAGACCTCAACAGGTGGGAGAAATTTGCCCAATTTGCCAATTGTTTGAGGTTCTTCAACACCTCAAATCCATTTAATACAATCTCCTTTTTTCCTGTGGAGAGCAGGCAAGAGAGAAATAGAAGACAAACAGGCAGGCAGGCAGAGCCCTGCCACAGTCCCTTTCTTGTATCCTGAGCCCGCGCTTGGGGGTAATCAGGTGGACAATTTGGAGGCGAGAAGGCCCTCCCTTGTCTCCTTAGATTCTGAAGTTCTAGGTTGCTTGGCAGGTGTCCTAGTGATTTCTTTTCTTTTTTAAAAGAACAAAACACAGTTGGAAAGCTTGCTTTGTCCAGCTTTTCCTGGATTTCCTAGTGTTGGCAGGAAGCCAGTAGTTGTCCCAAGCCAAGAGGCTCCTGCTGTGATCCCTCCAGGAAAGGAAGAGTGGAAATCTGAAAATGAGTGCATCAGAAGCTGGGAGAGATCGGATGCAGAGCCGCCTTCTCTCCCAGAGTCCCCCACGTTATGTGGTCCCACCTGGTCCCGGCGTCAGCTACAGAGCCTCTCATTCACACACATCCCTTCTAAGGCTCAGGGAGTGCATTGTGTTTGAAATGTTGAGTTCCTTAAAGATGGGTCCTCAAATTCCAACCCCTTACTTTTTGCTTGTGTCAGATACTATGTTAGGGTGATCTTCTAATTGTTTCTGTCTTCTGGCTTAAGGCATTCTGGTTTATCCATAATCTAGTGGCTGTCGTTAGAACTTATGAGTTTAAAAGGCAGACTTCTTTATGAAAGTTTTTGAGTGGAGTAAGATGCTAGGAAGCAACATTTATCTAATAATTGTGCCATCTATGCTCAGCCTTAAGACCCTGGAAAATAAACTCTTGAATTGCCCAAGGAAAATATCTTCAGTGGGTTGAGAGCTGGAAAAGAAGATCTGTTTTGTATTACAGCCTCACTTCTTGTTAGGCATTATGAAAACAAATCCCAAGCCAGGAGTCAATGTAAAATGAAATAAAAATGTTTAATAAGAACAACAGAAAAGTTGCCATGACATTGATTACCCTGAATGTTTTGCCTGGGAGTGAGTGACTCTTATAGCCAGTTTTGGGGAACAATTTAGCCTACTTCTGGCCCTAACACTCTGTGATTGTAATTATTACATAGAATCTTGGCGTTAATAAAGGTCAGTTAGAAATGTATGGATATTTACCCTTACATATTTCATTCTTTGTTTTCATTAAACAATGTATATTCAAAAAACAAAAAAACAAAAACCTGTTTCAGGGGATTAACCATAGCCAAGCTCTGTAACAGCAGAATAAAACAGGTTCTCTTTAACTTGAATTCTATTATATGTTCTAGGAAGAGAAAGGGTTGAAAGTATAGGAAAAATTTAAAGGATACCCTTATTCAAAGTTTAGGGTCTTAACTGATAGGGAAGAACTATGGAGTAATCTTTTCCATAGTAATGAGCAATTCCTTCTTAAATCTTAAGTAATGTCATATCCTCAAGAAAAGGAGTGTAACTTATAGGGTTCTTTAGCCTTTTCTGGTTTAATCTTCATTTCTTTTCACTTGCTTCAGTTTAAAAAGTGGTACCATGATTATTGGAGGATTTATAGAAATTAGGTTGACATTTATGCAGCTGGGGTTTTAGACTTTTCCAGTGCTAATGGTTCTTAAACTTGATGCCTAGAAGAAAAAAAAAAAAGAGGTGGATTCTCCTAGCTTTTTAAAATATAGCTCTTAATGCAGAATTAACAATAATAACAAAACAATAACAAAAGCAGTGACTGCAATTAGCCAAAAGCTATGTACACATTTGATGCTCAAATTTTTACATGAATGAAAAGTCAAAAGTGGGTGGTAGATAATTTATTCTTTACCAAGTGGTTTTAATGTTTCTGGTTAATTATTGACATTTTGTGAGCACTGATAAAGATGATTTTAATGTTCCAGCCATATGAAAATGCAAATCAAACCAGAATGGGTGGGGAGCAGGTGTTTTTTTGGTAGGATTTTTATTTGTTTGGTCTGGTGAATATCTCAATTTTTATAGTCATGTGTTCATTTACAAATGGCTTACAGTTTGTTAATAGAGACTTTCAAAACACTTTTACATGTTAGGACTACTGATAGATAAATTGATAAATAAGTACTTCTGTAATTGGAAAGAATATGAAAACACAGTGCAGATTACAGTTAAATATACTCTTGAAAACTTGAGAACACATGTCACACCTTGGTTGGAATAAACACCAAATCTCATACTGTTGTGGTCTGAATGTTTGTGGCTCCCCCACCAAAATTCTTGTGTTGAAATCCTAACCATCAAAGTGGTGGTAATAGTAGGTGGAGTCTTTGGGGGTAATTAGGTCATGAGGGTTGATCCCTCATGAATGGGATTAGTGCTCTTGTAAAAGAGATACCACAGAGCTTCCTCGCCCCTTCCATCACGTGAACTCTGTGACCTAGAAGAGGGCCCTCCTCCAATCATGATGGTACCCTGATATCACACTTCTCTCCCCCAAAACTGTGGGCAATAAACATGGTATTTTAAAGTCTCAGTCTGTAGTGTTTTATGATAGCAGCACAAATAGACTGAGGCACATGCTCAATATTAGTTTGTTTTATAGCATTGGTACTCTTATTTTGGGTGTTTGGAGGTGAGGATCCTTTTGCAGTCAGTATGTGTTCATGCTGTAACACTAAGGTTGTCAGTTTAGAAAATTCTTATTTCCAGTGTTCTGATTGTACTGGCGAAATGAGGATTCTGTAACTTTGCATTTTACAATGCAAAGCACTTGTAAGAATATGAATGTCTGTTGTTATCATTATTATATTTCATAGACATTTGTTGAGTGCATACTGTGTGGCAAGGCACTGTGTTAGATAAGAGGACACCATGGTGGGGGGAAAATGTTCATGTCTCCCACCCTCATGGGGCTCATATTCCACTGGGAGAGACGTTCATTTAAATTGCATCTGTAAAAGAGAGGGAGGTGATGCCATGCAAGCAGATGAGGGGGGATTGCTCCAGCCAGGCTTCCCTGAGGAGTGAGGATTGACCTGAGCATTACTGTGGCAGTGGAGGGGCAGGGCGGGAGTGGGGAGATAGGTTATTCAGAGGCCTAGAGGAGGGAGGGAACTTGGCAGCTTTAGGGGACAGAAAGAAGGCCACGTCGGCTGAGGAGGGAAGCAAGTGAGGGTAAGTGCCTCTTGAAGCTGGGGAGAGCAGAGCCCTCATCAGAGGACTGGGTACCCAGTGAATGTTTTAGGTTGGGGGTAGGTGAGGAAGTGATATGAGCAGCAGCTGCTGCTGCTGCTGCTAAGTCGCTTCAGTCGTGTCCGACTCTGTGCGACCCCATAGATGGCTGCCCACCAGGCTCCCCCCTCCCTGGGATTCTCCAGGCAAGGACACTGGAGTGGGTGGCCATTTCCTTCTCCAGTGCATGAGGGTGAAAAGTGAAAGTGAAGTCGCTCAGTCGTGTCCGAGTCTTAGCAACCCCATGGACTGCAGCCTACCAGGCTCCTCTGTCCATGGGATTTTCCAGGCAAGAGTACCGGAGTTGGATGCCTTTGCCTTCTCCAGATATGAGCAGAGACAGCTTTTAAAACCAATTCCCCTGGGGTCCTCCAATCTGTTTTCCACCCTAAGGAGACCAATTTGGAGGCAGTCCAGAAAAGTGGTGATAGCAGGTTGAGAAAAATGGGTGGTTTTGAAAGTTATTTAGGAAGGGAAAGGATATGGTGGCTTAGTAGGATGGTGTGGAAAGCGTTATCATGGATGATTCCTAGGTTTCTGGCTGTCAAATGGGAATGTATGGTGGTACCATTCACAGAAGAAATGAAGAACCTAAAGGAGGAGCAAGTTTGGAGATCAGGCCCTGAGCGAGGTTTGAAATGCTCTGTGATGCTAACAGCTAGGCAGTCGGTTATACATGTCAGGAGCTCAGAGGGCGACCTAGGGTGGAGTTTAAACTTGAGATTTTTCTGCATATAAGTGGTAACCAAAGCTGCAGATATAGGTGAAATAAGTAGAAGAGAGTCAGGGACTGAAACTTAGGGGATTCTATTACTTAGTTTCTGGGCAGAAGTGTGATGTCGTAAAAACATAGGGAAGAAAAAAATGTTTCAAGGAGAAGGTGGTTCATAGTGTCTAACGTTGCAGAGATGTCAGGGGGCACAAAGGCCACATGTAGAAGTCGTTACTGATGTTAGCAAGAACTGTTTCAGGGGAGGAACGGGGCTGGGAACAAGAATGAAGAGTAAGAGCATTGAGAAATGATGACAGTATTTACAAACCTTTCTAGAACTTTGTCCTTAAGGAAGAGGGAAGGAGAAAGGTTAAGAGATTACGCTGGAAAAGAGGAGAATGAAGAAGAGGTGGGGGTTTATTGATTTTTGTTTTTTTCTGGGAACTTGAGCCTGTTTAAAAAACAATAGTGGGGGCTTTTTTCCTTGGGGGTCTAGGTGTTAAGCCTCTGCCTGCCAATGCAGGGGAAATGAGTTCAATCCCTGGTCCAGGAAGATCCCACGTGCTGTGGAGCAGCTGCAACTATTGAACCCCATGCATCTAGACCCTATGCTCTGCAACAAGAAGCCACTGCAATGAGAAGCCCATGCACCACAGCTAGAGAGGAGTCCCTGCTCACCACAACTAGAGAAAGCTGCTAGGCAGCAATGAAGACCCAGTGCAGCCAAAAATAAGTAACTAGCTGTGTAAAATAAAATCTTTTTTAAAAAAACCAATAGTTGAAGAGAGAATAGAGGATAAGGGGAAGCAAAAGTTTCCCAAGAAGACCAGAGAGGATGGCCCCACTTGCACAGGTTAGAGAGGTGGTCTTGAGAAGGGAGGACAGGTAGGTAGTTTGAATGGTTGATGTTTGGCCAAAAAGTTCGTTCAGGTTTTTCCATACGATGCTGTGGGGAAACCTGAACGAACTTTTTGGCCAACCCAGTGTGACCACATACTTTTTATATGTTGTCTTCTATTCTTATGTGAAGAAGGATGGATATTTGTTGAAAATGGGGCTGTATGGCTGGAGGTTTGAAAAGAGAAGGGGTGGTTTGGAAAATTAATTGTAGAGCATAAAAGGATTCATTGGCAAGGGCAATGCACTGGAAGTGAGAGCTGTTTGATCTCTGTAATTTCACACTCACCAGCCTCAGTCTTCTCTGTTAATGTGACTTTTTCCAACAGTGCTCTGATTGTTTGGGGCTTGTCACTGTGTAAATTGTTGGACATATCCACCATTGGAGTTTTGCCGGCTCTTGGCAATAGAAAGGGAATGTGGGATGTTAGAAAGACTTATTGAAATGATGGGCTGTAGGATCTAAGCCGATTAAAGAGTGACATAAAAAGAGGAAAGGGCTAGTGGATTGAGGAAAAGCTGAGAGGTCAATGACATTGAGAATGTTGTCACACTAAGGACACTTGAAGGAAAGTTCAACAAAGAATTCTTGAAATATTATTTTGGAGGCAGAAAAGTGATGGATAAGAGATGACAAACAAATGATTGAAGTCCCATTCCAAATGAAGATTAAGAGACCTACTGTATATCACAGGGAACTCTGCTCAATGTTATGTGGCAGGCTGGATTGCAGGGGAGTTTGGGGGAGAATGGATACGTGTGTACGTATAGCTGAGCTGCTATTGTACACCTGAAACTATCACAACATTGTCAATCAGCTGTACTCCAACACAAGATAAGAGGTTGAAAGATAAGATTAAGGGGTTGAGTTGTTAAGAAAACTGGGTCTTCTACATAGGAAGTCAGTCAGGATGATGGCAGGGTTTCCCAGGTGGCTGAGTGCTGAAGAACCCACCTGCCCATGCAGGAGGCTCAAGAAACATGGGTTCAGTCCCTAGGTCGGGAAGATCCCCTGGAGCAGGAAATGGCAACCCACTCCAGTGTTCTTGCCCGGAAGATCCCATGGACAGAGGAGCCTGGCAGGCTGCAATCTGTAGGGTGGCAAAGAGTCAGACTGAATGACTAAGCATGCATGCACACAGGATGATGGCAGGGCTTGAGGAAGTAAGTAAACCAGAACCAAAGTGTTTGAATGGGGGGGAAATGTTCAGGAGGCTGGAATATGATATTGTGGAGTGGGAGAGGGTGTGAATGGAAGGACCTAACACCCTGGTTGTCTGTGGGAAGTGAAGGAAGGGAGGAGAGAGGCTTGAGGTGAACCATGAGGAGCAAAGAGGATGTGGGGCCACTCCTGATCCTGATGGCTTGAGGGCCTGGGCTAGCTGAAAGGATGCAGAAGAAGAGGGTGTCTTCAGAGCAGGCAGAGGAGAGGCCACAGAGAGAGCACTGTTTCTGGGTGTAGGCCTTCACTTCCAGGGGGCCAGTGGAAGCACGTGGGAGGTGGAGGGGCGATGGGCTGGGTCAGGTGACCAGAAGGAGCATTGGAGCATGACAGTGGGTAGTCCAATGGTGGAGGCTAGATTTCTACGGTGGGGCTACCTGCGTTTTGAGTGCTGACTAAGGTAAAGGGGATGAGTTAGAGAAAAGGGCCCAGTGGTCAGAGCCTGGTCTTATTTTCCTTGGCTGGAGTGATGACAGACCCAGGAGATGGACAATAGGGGAAGCATAAATGGTACTCTAGTGTTGCACCACATGCCAAGTACTGTTCTAAGCACCGAGCGTTCTGTGGTTTATCCCGCATGTCAGGTTAATACTGTCCTTATCTCCACTTTCCAGACACTGAAATGCAGGTAAGGCCAGGCAAGTGACTTGTCCCAGGTCACACAGCTAACAAGTGGTGGAAGTGAGGCTCAGACTCAAGTCTGTGACAGAACCTGTGTACTTCCCACCGGGCAGTACATAATTGATATTTTCTTATGCACGTAATTTTGATTTTGTAAAACATAAGTGATAGACTGTTGAGAAGCTAATACAAAATTAACCTTTTAGATGCCAATTGAGTCCTAGAATTCCAGAATCTTACTTTTAAGTTCTCTAAAATTTAGGCTTGTGAACCAACCTTGTGGTCATTTTACCACTTCCATGATGATGTTTGTGTGTGTGTGTTCAGTCATGTCTGACTCCTTGTGACCCCATGGACTACAGCCCTCCGGGCTCCTCTGTCCTTGAAATTTTCCAGGAAAAATACTGGAGTGGGTTGCCATTTCCTTCTCCAGGGGACCTTCCCAACCCAGGGACTGAACTCACGTCTCTTGCATCTCCTGCATTGCACTTACCACTATGCCACCTGATGAATGCTTGGGCACTTCTAAATTATTAGAAGATGCTTCCTTCAGTTAAGGTGAGCTCTTCCCTTTCTGTAATTTTTGCACATTTGGGTCATCTGGAGTAGCACAGAGTAAGTTCTCTCTTTTACTTTTCTATGTGACACTTCTTTAGATGTTCCCAGAATGCCCTTCAGTCCTCTCTAAGTAATCTTGTTCCTAAGATGACATCTCTCAGGCCTTCAACTCTTTATGATATGATATGTTTTCTAAAAATCACATCTTAGTTACACTGCTCTAAATGTATTTTGATATGTGGTTAATTCAGAGTAAAATAGGGCTGATATGTCTTGATCTAACTCTCTGATATAAATGGTTCTAAAGTTTGTTTTTGTTATTACTGTCTTCAGTACATTATTATTTCTCATTGGTTTGTGCAAATTAAAATGGTAAGATTTCCTCCATGTGTATTTGTGTGTGTTATGTCACTATTATGCTAAGTCCTATACTTGGGTATTACCTTTTAAAAATTTATTCCTGTTTTTCTGATTGGGATTATTATTTCAGCTTCTGAAGATAATTTTGAAACCTGAATCTGTTAACTAATTATATTAGCTATCTTTCCCAGCTCTGTGTTATAAGCAGAGTGAGTAAACATATAAATGTTTATAAACATATTTCTGAAAGAGATCAAAAAGGGAGAACCTTATGTGATAGCAGGAGATATTTCTCAAGTCTCCTTCAGATCACTGATCTTCATGCTGGTTCTAGTTTTGCAACTAACTCTGAAATTACTTAATTTTGTTAACCAGCCACAATTTTTCTGTTGTTCATAAGGCTCTCAAGAGAAATTTTCAGAACTTCCCTGGAATCACGTTGCTATTCATTTGGTATTATTCAGTCTATCAGGACTTGGCAGTGAACTGTGGGAGTAAGAGATAAGGAGACCAGGATGATAGAGCTGCTCTAGATTGAAGGTGGGGAGGTGTCATGGTTGATAATGTCCTTCTCTGAGATCTGGAACCCTGGGGGAAGGACTGGAATGGGTTTAAGTTCTGCTTGAGCCATGTAGAATCTGGGGGTCTCCAGGACGCTCCTATGGAGCCATTGAGAGGGTAGCTGACCATCCAGGACTGGTTCCTTGGGAGATAGTGTGGTTTGGCTGTACACAGTGTAAGCCATGTTGAAAGTGTGGGACATACACCCCTGCAGAATCCATAGTGTGCAGAGAAGAGCTTCTGGGTTGGGGTGAGGGGAGGTGGTAAACATTGCCATCATCAGAAGTTCACACTTGAGAGCCTACATTTTTTGGTGAATTGGGAAGAAACCTCATCTATTGCAAGACAGGGAGACCAGGAGGTTTGAGAGCAATCAGTGCTTGGAATCAGTGTGGGAAATAGGAAAGGAAACTTACTAGAAATGGGAAAAGGACTGCTAAGCATCCGTAGAACGTTCTTCCCAGCTTCCTCCTTCCTTGCTGCCCTTAAAGATAAGCACACAAGGCCTTTCCCCTTGGTTTTAAGGATTTTTACTGCTAATCAGCTCAACAGTGGCTTTATCTGGAAGTTGTATCAGAGAATGAAGGAGTGTGCTATGTATGTGTGTTAGAAATTGGAAGTGACATTGGTGATTCCAGCATACTTCCTAAGGAATTCTTTGTGTTGCAATGGGATAACGAACATGGGGAATTGAGAGTAGCAGTTGCCTTCCCAGGTTGGTAGTTCTAGAGTCACCTGGTGTAACTGAATCTTTACGGGCTTCAGCCTTAAAGTGTCTTGTTGGGCTTTTAGTAGAAGAGAAGATAGGCTCTTGGTTTACCCTGAGTACCACTGGATATCTCCTCACTATTTACATATCATATCTGCTGGGTATTTATTCCCTGGAAAGCAGAGAGTGCCCCCTTAGCACCATGCATTTACCACTTTGAGTGGGGATGATCAGTCTTTTGCTTACCTGCTGGCCCATGAGCATGTCTCCCATTTTGTATTTGGAGTAGCATCACAGTGCCTGCCTCAGAGTGGACTCATGACAGGTGTTGGGTGAACTGTTGGCCGAAGACCTGAATCAGCCTGGCTGAGATGTTTCTAGTGGTCCTGCCTCTGGGAAGCCTCTTCCTGGAATTCTCCTCACAAGCTGATGGTTGAGAGGCCTTCTCCAAACCTTTTCATGGTTTTCTCTACCAAGAAACCAACTTGAATTAAAATTTATGGAACTATCTTAGGGGAAAAAGTACAAAGATGTTTGTGTCCAGGAAGCCTCTGGAAGAGTTTCTTTGGTGTCCCTTATTCCTGTGAAGCAAGATGGGCTAATTAAAGTTCCTGTCTAGACATGCCTCTTGTAAATTGCCACAGAAATATTTCCCACTTCTGTCCTTGTTTCTCTGTTCTGGGATAGCTTGTTGCTCTGTTCTAGGATAGCTCTGTTTACCAGCTATTTGCCACATGTAAAGGTGTAGGAACCACATCTGATACTTTTCTGCTTTTACTGTGTGTTCCTCTACTGAATAACCACTAAAGTCTAAAAGGTCTTTAATCTGTGTCAGTGATGAGCATTGTTTGGTTTTATCCATTTTTACCATTTTCTTGCCAGATTCAGTGAATGAACAGAGGCAGTTGCTTCCTACCGGAAATGTTGGTTTCCTGGGGAATTTTTTTTTTTTTAATTCCTTAAATTAGTCCGTGACTTGGCATGACTGATGAAACAAGCAACTGCTTAATAAGAAGCAAAGTTGGGAGTTGAACAATTTAATTAGCTTCTGTCTTTGAGCCTTTAATGGAAGCCATAACTTGATTATGTGGAGCTTTTTAGTTTTAAAAGTGGAACATTTTTGCAAAGGGAGAGTCTCAACATGTTCCTTAAAAACCCTAGTTAACCAAATGTCTGTTGAAAATATATGATATCCAGTATAGCAAAATAGCAAAAACTTAATAAAAAGCAACTTTTTTTTTTTAAGGAATGAGGAATTTTTTTTTAATGGTGAATTGTTTGAGTGATTTTTTTAATGTTACTTAAATTAACAATTCATAAAATGGATAATGTTACATGCCACATTCTGTGTTTTATAACTTTTAGCAAACACTCATGAAATAAATGCTCATTGTATACATTAAATTTTAACTGAAGTAAGTAAGCAGCTCTTGCCTAGCCACCCTCCAGAACCTCCAGGGAACAAACACACAAAACCCTTACGGACAAATCTTCACATTTAAGATTAGAGTTTCCGCTAGCTTTTTGCTTCTGGTTTCATTGTCTTTGTTTTTCTGCCCACCACATAGAAGAAAAGCTATGACCAACCTAGACAGCATATTAAAAGGCAGAGACATTACTTTGCTGACAAAGGTCCGTCTACTCAAAGCTATGGTTTTTCTGGTAGTCACGTAGGGGTGTGAGAGTTGGACTATAAAGAAAGCTGAGCGCTGAAGAACTGATGCTTTTGAACTGTGGTGTTGGAGAAGACCCTTGAGAGTCCCTTGGGCTGCAAGGAGATCAAACCAGTCAATCCTAAAGGAAATTAGTCCCGAAGATTCGTTGGAAGGACTGATGCTGAAGCTGAAACTCCAAGAGTTTAGCCACCTGATACGAAGAACTGATTCATTTGAAAAGACCCTGATGTTGGGAAAGATTGAAGAAGGGGATGACAGAAGATAAGATGGTTGGATGGCATCACTGACTTGATGGACATGAGTTTGAGCAAGCTCTGGGAGTTGGTGATGGACAGGGAGCCTGGTGTGCTGCAGTCCATGGGGTTGCAAAGAGTCAGATGCAACTGAGTGACTGAACTGATCTGCCCACACGGGATCCATATCCTTATATGCTTGAATCTTAGAAAAACATTTTCCTTTTCATATCTCACTTAGCAAATTATGATGATATTAATTCATGTATACAACTTACTTTTATGTATTATTTGATTAATATTAAAATGAGGCTAAAAAACCAAGATAAATTAAAATTAAAAACTTTAATACCCAATAAACATTTCTTGAATTAAAAAAAATTTAATGAGGAATGAAGTTAATGGAATTTCACAGAGAAGAATTGTGATATCAATATTTTTACTGTGCACACAGGCCAGAAAAAAAGAATGAGGAAGGAATTCATTACAGACACATGAATTCAGTTAGAAGGGGCCCTGTGGGAGACCGATTCTTATTATGATATCCTGGTTGGAAGGGAATGAAGTAGGGTTATTGCCAGTGTAGTCAATGACTTGATTTTTCTCTAGTGAATTGGCTTCAGTAGGTGACTTTATTTCTTTACATTATGCAGCTGGAAATGCGTATTGATTCATTTCCTTTTCATTTGAGGGTCAGCTCTATCAAAGATGGAGTCATAGAAATGCTCTATTTGCTGAATATGAGCAAATAATTTAGTGTCTTTTTTTTTGGTCTGAATGTTCCTAAGATTTTTAGAAGCCAAATAAAGTTGAGCTCAATGAGATAGAAAATATACTTTGAATGCGTATATATGCATATTACTATTCTTTCAATAATTCTGTCCCTAAAACCTGGAGCGTTTTAATACAAATCTTTTATTTTAGAGATAAAAGACCATAGAGGATTTTTGATTCAAGGATATGTGTGATTGAAAAATATTTTTTTTTAGGGTAAATACTAATTTAAGGAAAAACAATGGTATGATTATTTTCCAAGGCGGTATTATTCTTGTTAAGACTTTAAATGTTTGTCCCATGGTACAGTTATTTTTTATTAGATGATTGTGTTTTATTTTACTATTGCAGATAATGTTCTATTCTTATTTTTGGTATAATTTTTTCTTAGAAATTATCTAACCAACCTTCTTATTTTATAGATGAGGTAACTGAGGCATAGAGAAATCAGGTGATTTGTTCTTGGTTTAATTTAAAAATTACTAAAATAATATCTTCAATTACAGTATTTGAAACTCCCTCATAATGTTAAACTCTAGACTTAGATAATTTTGAGTAAAATGGTGTTAAATTTGTTTCCTGACATTTATAATATTGAGATCTTTAAGACAATAGATTTTTCCCTCTTTTAGGTACAAATATGAGATACCAGGACAGATAGCTGGTAAAGGTTTGAATTCATACAATATCCTTGCACTCTTATGTTTGTGCTAAAGTAAATTGCAAAAAAATACAACCACATACTCTTTTAAAATTAAAAATTAATTTGGGTGTGTTACAGGCAATTTAAAGGAAATTATAGCCATCATTTCTTTTAACAGGTTGAAGCAGTATGGATACCAACACCATCCTGGTCCTCAGCACTTGTTTTGCCAGCTTTTTCACCTTTCAGATTATTTTCCGTGTTGTAAGTTATTGGTTTTCAGCCAAGATTTCTCCAGGTTTTAATAATCTCAACTTCAGAAAGAAAATTGAATGGAACTCAAGGTAAAGCATGTATGAAAATGTAATTGATTA
>SJYX01010473.1:237545-278699 GCA_006410675.1 Oreotragus oreotragus | reverse complement strand
AGAGCTGGTTTGGTGGTGCTGAATTCTCTCAGCTTTTGCTTGTCTGTAAAGCTTTTGATTTCTCCTTCATATTTGAATGAGATCCTTGCTGGGTACAGTAATCTGGGCTGTAGGTTATTTTCTTTCATCACTTTAAGTATGTCTTGCCATTCCCTCCTGGCCTGAAGAGTTTTTATTGAAAGGTCAGCTGTTATCCTTATGGGAATCCCCTTGTGTGTTATTTGTTGTTTTTCCCTTGCTGCTTTTAATATTTGTTCTTTGTGTTTGATCTTTGTTAATTTGATTAATATGTATCTTGGGGTGTTTCACCTTGGGTTTATCCTGTTTGGGACTCTCTCTGGGTTTCTTGGACTTGGGTGATTATTTCATTCCTCATTTTAGGGAAGTTTTCAACCATTATCTCCTCAAATGTTTCTCATGGTCTTTCTTTTTGTTTTCTTTTCTGGGACTCCCCTGATTCAAATGTTGGGGTATTTAACATTGTCCCAGAGGTCTCTGAGGTTGTCCTATTTCTTTTAATTCATTTTTCTTTTTTCCTCTCTGATTCATTTATTTCTACCATTCTATCTTCTACCTCATCAATTCTATCTTCTGCCTCCACTGTTCTACTATTTGTTCCCTCCGGAGTATTTTTGATCTCATTTATTGCATTATTCATTATATATTGATTCTTATTTATTTCATCTAGGTCCTTGTTAAGGCTTTCTTGCATCTTCTTAATCCTTGTCTCCAGGCTATTTATCTATAATTCCATTTTATTTTTAAGATTTTGGATCATTCTCACTATCATTATTTGGAATTCTTTATCAGGTAGATTCCCTATCTCTTCCTCTTTGGTTTGGTTTGGTGGGCATTTATCCTGTTCCTTTACCTGCTGGGTATTCCTCTCTTTCTTCATCTTGTTTATATTGCTGTGTTTGGGGTGGCCTTTTTTATTCTAGAAGTTTGTGGAGTTCTCTTTATTGTAGAGTTTCCTCACTTTGGATGGAGGTTGTATGGGTGGCTTGTCCAGGTTTTCTGGTTTGGGAAGCTTGTGTTGGTATTCTGGTGGGTGAAGCTGGAGTTCTTCTCTTTGGAGTAAAATGAAGTGTCCAGTAATGAGTTATGAGATGTCATTGGGTTTGGAGTGACTTTGGGCAGCCTGTATATTGAAGCTCAGGTCTATATTCCTGTGTTGCTGGAGAATTTGCATGGTATATCTTCCTCTGGAACTTGTTGGCCCTTGGGTGGTGCTTGGTTTCAGTGTAGGTATGGCGACATTTGATGAGCTCCTGTTGATTAATGTTCCCAGGAGTCAGGAGTTCTCTGGTGTTCTCAGGATTTGGACTTAAGCCTCCTGCTTCTGGTTTTCAGTCTTATTTTTACAGTAGCCTCAAGACTTCACCATCTATACAGCACTGTTGATAAAACATCTAGGTTAAAGATGAAAAGTTTCTTCACAGTGAGGGACACCCAAAGAGATTCACACAGTTACATGGAGAAGAGAAGAGGAAGGAGGGAGATAGAGGTGACCAGGATGAGATGAGGTGGAATCAAAAGAGGAGAGAGCAAGGTAGCTAGTAATCACCTCCTTATGTGTGCTCCACAGTCTGGACCCCTCAGAGATGTTCACGGAGTTACACAGAGAAGAGGAAGGAAGGAGACAGAGGTGGCCAGAAGCATAAAGGGGGGAATCAAAAGGAGAGAGACGGATCCAACAAATAATCAGTTCCCTAAGTTTTTCCCACCATCCGGAACACACAAATAGATTCACAGAGTTGGGTAGAGAAGAGAAGGGGTAGGGAGGAGATAGAGGCGACCTGGTGGAGAAAAAGGAGAGTCTAAAGGGGGAGAGTGCATTCAAGCCAGTAATCTCGCTCCCAAGTAAAAATGGGTACTGAAGATTGGGTTCTTAAAGGTACAAAATTGATAACAAGTACTCAAAAGCAAATATTAAAAATCTAGAGTAGAGGTTGGATTTTCAAAAATACAATATTAAAGGAAAAAAAAAGTCAGAAAATTATAAAAAATATATATGTGAAGTTTGCTTTAAAAAAATAGGGTTTTTCTCTCTCTCTTTTTTAAAAAGTAATAGTAGGTTATACAAATGAAAATTAAAGGAGTAATAGAGGACTTAAAATAAAAAAATAAAAAAATTAAAGAATGATAGTAAAAATATATCTGGGAATTTCTCTGGTGGTGTTGTGGGCAGTGTGGGGTGAGTTCATTTTTGGATAGTTTCTTGATCCAGCTTATATTTCTCAAGATCTATAGGCCTCTTCCTATGTAGTTGGTACTAACTACAGGGTTTTAATCTGTTGCACCTGTCACTTCCAAGGAGGTTCCCTCTGTTTTAACTTCTGTTTGCTGGTCTCTTCCATGTCTAATTTCTGCCCTGACACAAGGGGGCAGTGGAAGACACTTTTTAAGGCTCACTTGTTCAGTCGTGCTGTGGAGAGGGAGGAACACTGCAAACAAATAACACTGGCGTGTGCTCGCATGGCCACACTGGGTTTGCCCCCACTCACAGCGTGTGTTCTTTCCCTGTCTACACTGCTTAGGCTCTAGGTTGCTCTGTTGGGAGCTGTCTGAGGCCGGCCCTGGGTTGTATGCACTTCCCAGGTCTAAGCTGTTCAGGTTCAGGTACTTGGGTAGTCCTCAGAGACACAGACTTGGTTGAGCCTGCGTTTTGTGCCCTTCCCAATTCCAAGCAGCTCAGGTGACCAGGTGTTTGGCGAGCGCAGTCTCAGTGACTTATCACCTCCCCCGTCCCTGCCACTCAGTTTTCTGGGTGTACAACCGGTGCACCTTCTCAGGTGGATGTTGACCACATCACAGAGCTGGACTGTGAAGAAGGCTGAGCGCCGAAGAATTGATGCTTTTGAACTGTGGTGTTGGAGAAGACTCTTGAGAGTCCCTTGGACTGCAAGGAGATCCAACCAGTCCATTCTGAAGGAGCTCGGCCCTGGGATTTCTTTGGAAGGAATGATGCTAAAGCTGAAACTCCAGTACGTTGGCCACCTCATGTGAAGAGTTGACTCATTAGAAAATACTCTGATGTTGGGAAGGATTGGGGGCAGGAGCAGAAGGTGATGACAGAGGATGAGATGTCTGGATGGCATCATGGACTCGATGAACATGAGTCTGAGTGGACTCTGAGAGATGGTGATGGACAGGGAGGCCTGGCATGCTGCGATTCATGAAGTAATCTCGCTCCCAAGTAAAAATGGGTACTGAAGATTGGGTTCTTAAAGGTACAAAATTGATAACAAGTACTCAAAAGCAAATATTAAAAATCTAGAGTAGAGGTTGGATTTTCAAAAATACAATATTAAAGGAAAAAAAAAGTCAGAAAATTATAAAAAATATATATGTGAAGTTTGCTTTAAAAAAATAGGGTTTTTCTCTCTCTCTTTTTTAAAAAGTAATAGTAGGTTATACAAATGAAAATTAAAGGAGTAATAGAGGACTTAAAATAAAAAAATAAAAAAATTAAAGAATGATAGTAAAAATATATCTGGGAATTTCTCTGGTGGTGTTGTGGTCAGTGTGGGGTGAGTTCATTTTTGGATAGTTTCTTGATCCAGCTTATATTTCTCAAGATCTATAGGCCTCTTCCTATGTAGTTGGTACTAACTACAGGGTTTTAATCTGTTGCACCTGTCACTTCCAAGGAGGTTCCCTCTGTTTTAACTTCTGTTTGCTGGTCTCTTCCATGTGTAATTTCTGCCCTGACACAAGGGGGCAGTGGAAGACACTTTTTAAGGCTCACTTGTTCAGTCGTGCTGTGGAGAGGGAGGAACACTGCAAACAAATAACACTGGCGTGTGCTCGCATGGCCACACTGGGTTTGCCCCCACTCACAGCGTGTGTTCTTTCCCTGTCTACACTGCTTAGGCTCTAGGTTGCTCTGTTGGGAGCTGTCTGAGGCCGGCCCTGGGTTGTATGCACTTCCCAGGTCTAAGCTGTTCAGGTTCAAGTACTTGGGTAGTCCTCAGAGACACAGACTTGGTTGAGCCTGCGTTTTGTGCCCTTCCCAATTCCAAGCAGCTCAGGTGACCAGGTGTTTGGCGAGCGCAGTCTCAGTGACTTATCACCTCCCCCGTCCCTGCCACTCAGTTTTCTGGGTGTACAACCGGTGCACCTTCTCAGGTGGATGTTGACCACATCACAGAGCTGGACTGTGAAGAAGGCTGAGCGCCGAAGAATTGATGCTTTTGAACTGTGGTGTTGGAGAAGACTCTTGAGAGTCCCTTGGACTGCAAGGAGATCCAACCAGTCCATTCTGAAGGAGCTCGGCCCTGGGATTTCTTTGGAAGGAATGATGCTAAAGCTGAAACTCCAGTACGTTGGCCACCTCATGTGAAGAGTTGACTCATTAGAAAATACTCTGATGTTGGGAAGGATTGGGGGCAGGAGCAGAAGGTGATGACAGAGGATGAGATGTCTGGATGGCATCATGGACTCGATGAACATGAGTCTGAGTGGACTCTGAGAGATGGTGATGGACAGGGAGGCCTGGCATGCTGCGATTCATGGGGTCGCAAAGAGTCGGACACGACTGAGCGACTGAACTGAACTGAACTGAACTGAACCGAATATTGTTTTAGAAAGAAGAAATTATAAATACAAAGCCTTTGAGGAGAAAATAAAGTTGTGGCATTTGATGAAAAGCAGCTCTATACAGTCAGCAAAAACAAGACCAGCAGATGACTGTTGCTCAGAACATGAACTCCTTATTGCCAAATTCGGATTTAAACTGAAGAAAGTAGGAAAACCACTAGACCATTCAGGTGTTACCTAAATCAAATCTCTTATGATTATACAGTGAATGTGAGAAATAGATTTAAGGGACTAGATCTGATAGACAATGTGCCTGATGAACTATAGATGGAGGTTTGTGACATTGTATAGGAGAGAGGGATCAAGACCATCCCCAAGAAAAAGAAATGCAAAAAAAGCAAAATGGCTGTCTGAGGAGGCCTTACACATAGCTGAGAAAAGAGGAGAAGTGAAAAGTAATGGAGAAAAGGAAAATAAAGTTATACTCATTTGAATGCAGAGTCCCAAAGAATAGAAAGGAGAGATAAGAAAGACTTCCTCAGTGGTCAATGCAAAACAAATAGAGGAAAACAATAGAATGGAAAAGACTAGAGATCTCTTCAAGAAAATTAGAGATATCAAGGGAACATTTCATGCAAAGGTGGGCTCAGTAAAAGACAGAAATGATATGGACCTAATAGAAGCAGAAGATATTAAGAAGAGATGACAAGAATACACAGAAGATCTGTACGAAAAAGATCTTTGCAACCCAGAAAATCACTATGGTGTGATCACTCACCTAGAGCCAGACATAGTGGAATGTGAAGTCAAGTGGGCCTTAGGAAGCATCACTACAAACAAAGCTAATGGAGGTGATGGGATTCCAGTTGAGCTATATCAAATCTTAAAAGACGATGCTGTGAAAGTGCTGCACTCAATATGCCAGCAAATTTGGAAAACTCAGCAGTGGCCACAGGACTGGAAAAAGTCAGTTTTCATTCCAGTCTCAAAGAAAGATAATGCCAAAGAATGTTCAAACTACCGCACAATCACACTCATCTCACATGCTAGTAAAGTAATGGTCAAAATTCTCCAAGTCAGGCTTCAACAATACATGACCCGTGAAATTCCAGATGTTAATACACACACATATCTGTCTCTTATACACATCTAGATGTGTATAAGAGACAGGGACTGGAAAAAGTCAGTTTTCATTCCAGTCTCAAAGAAAGATAATGCCAAAGAATGTTCAAACTACCGCACAATCACACTCATCTCACATGCTAGTAAAGTAATGGTCAAAATTCTCCAAGTCAGGCTTCAACAATACATGACCCGTGAAATTCCAGATGTTCAAGCTGGTTTTAGAAAAGGTAGAGGAACTAGAGATCAAATTGCCAACATCTGCTGGATCATGGAAAAAGCAAGAAAGTTTCAGAAAAACATGTATTTCTGCTTTATTGACTATGCCAAAGCCTTTGACTCCATGGATCACAGTAAACTGTGGAAAATTCTGAAAGAGATGGGAATAACAGACCACCTGACCTTCCTCTTGAGAAATCTATGCAGGTCAGGAAGCAACAGTTAGAACTGGACATGGAACAATAGACTGGTTCCAAAGAGGAAAAGGAGTACGTCAATGCTGTATATTGTCACCCTGCTTATTTAACTTATATACAGAGCATCATGAGGAATGCTGGACTGGAATCAAGATTGCCATGAGAAAAACCAATAACCTCAGATATGCAGATGGCATTACCCTTATGGCAGAAAGTGAAGAAAGAACTAAAGAGCCTCTTGATGAAAGTGAAAGAGGATAGTGAAAAAGTTGGCTTAAAGTTCAACATTCAGAAAACTAAGATCATGGCATCCAGTCCCATCACTTCATGCCAAATAGATGGGGAAACAGTGTAAACATTGGCAGACTTTATTTTTTTTGGGGGGGGGGCTCCAAAATCACCACAGATGGTGACTGCAGCCATGAAATTAAAAGATATTTATCCTTGGAAGGAAAGTTATGACCAACCTAGGCAGCATATAAAAAAGCAGAGACATTACTTTGCTGACAAAGGTCTGTCTATCAAGGCTATGGTTTTTCCAGTAGTCATGTATGGATGTGAGAGTTGGACTATAAAGAAAGCTGAGTGCATGACCTTCCTCTTGAGAAATCTATGCAGGTCAGGAAGCAACAGTTAGAACTGGACATGGAACAATAGACTGGTTCCAAAGAGGAAAAGGAGTACGTCAATGCTGTATATTGTCACCCTGCTTATTTAACTTATATACAGAGCATCATGAGGAATGCTGGACTGGAATCAAGATTGCCATGAGAAAAACCAATAACCTCAGATATGCAGATGGCATTACCCTTATGGCAGAAAGTGAAGAAAGAACTAAAGAGCCTCTTGATGAAAGTGAAAGAGGATAGTGAAAAAGTTGGCTTAAAGTTCAACATTCAGAAAACTAAGATCATGGCATCCAGTCCCATCACTTCATGCCAAATAGATGGGGAAACAGTGTAAACATTGGCAGACTTTATTTTTTTTGGGGGGGGGGCTCCAAAATCACCACAGATGGTGACTGCAGCCATGAAATTAAAAGATATTTATCCTTGGAAGGAAAGTTATGACCAACCTAGGCAGCATATAAAAAAGCAGAGACATTACTTTGCTGACAAAGGTCTGTCTATCAAGGCTATGGTTTTTCCAGTAGTCATGTATGGATGTGAGAGTTGGACTATAAAGAAAGCTGAGTGCTGAAGAATTGATGCTTTTGAACGGTGGTGTTAGAGAAGACTCTTGAGAGTCCTTTGGAGTACAAAGAGATCCAACGAGTCCATCCTAAAGGAGATCAGTCTTAAGTGTTCTTTGGAAGGACTGATGTTGAAGCTGAAACTCCAATACTTTGGCCACCTGATGGAAAGAGCTGACTCATTTGAAAAGACCTGATGATAGGAAAGATTGAAGTCAGGAGGAGAAGGAGATGACAGAGAATTAAATGGTTGAATGGCATCAACGACTCAATGGACATGAGTTTGAGTAAACTCCAGGAGTTGGTGATGGACAGGGAGGCCTGGCATGCTGCAGTCGATGGAATCATCAAGAGTCAGACACGACTGAGTGACTGAACTGATACTGATGATGAAAATGATCAGAGTGATTGGGCTGGGTTGAGAAAGGGATAAGAGTTTGGAAATTATTTAAAATATCTGGGTAACCAAAGCATGATCCATGAAAAAAATTGCAAAGATAGCCTTCCTTAAAATAAAAAAAATTTACCCTGTAGAAAACATTGCAAAAGGTGAAAAGACAAGCCACAGACCAGGGGAAAATATTTGCAAAATGCATATCTAATAGATGACAATGACCCAAAATATACAAAGAACTCTTAAAAATCAGCTACAAGAAAAGATACAACCAGATATAAAAATTGGCTTAACACCTTAACAGTTACCTCACTGAAGAAAACATGCAGATAGCAAATAAACATATGAAAAGATGTTCCACATCATATGCCATTAGACAAATTCAATTTAAAATAATAGGTTATCATTACACACCTATTAGAATGGCCAAAGTTCACAACACTGACATCACCGAATGCTGGGGAGGATGTGGAGCAATAGGAATTCTTATTAATTTGCTGGTGAGAATGCAAAATGATCTATCCACTTTGGTACACAGTTTGGCAATTTTTACAAAATTAAAGATACCCTTGCCTTGCAATCCAGCAAACATAGTCTTGGGTATTTACCCAAAGGAGTTGAAAATTTATGTTTTCTTAAAAATCTGCATACAAATATTTATAGCAGCTCTATTCATAATTGCTAAAATTTAGATGCAATCAAGATGTCCTTCAGTAGGTGAATGGGTAAATAATCAGTGATACATCCAGACAATGGAATATTACTCAATAAATTAAAAGTGAGCTATAAAACCATGAAAAGATATTAAGTAAACTTAAATGCATACTATTAAGTGAAAGAAGCCAGTATGAAAAAGCTGATTCCAGATATGTGACATTCTGAAAAAGGAAAAACTATGGAGACAGTGAAAAGATCAGTGGTTGCCAGGAGTTGGGAGGGGGGAGGGATGAATAGGTATATCAGAAAAGTTTTTATGACAATGAAATTATTCTGCACGATATCATAATGATGAGTACTTAACATTATAGATTTGTCAAAATCCATGAAAAAAAAATCCGAGTGAACCCTAATTTAAACTATGGAGTCTGAGTGATTATGATATGTCAGTGTAAGTTCATCAATTGTAACAAACGTGTCCCTCTGGTGGGGAATATTGATAATGAGACAGGCTGTGTACATGTAGGGGCAGGAGGCTTTTGGGACATCTAAGTACTTTTAATTTTGCCGTAAACCTAAAATTGCTCCAAAATAAACTCTTTTAAAAACATGTAAGTAGAAGTCAGATCTACTACAATCTTATAATGAAGAAGAATGACCTGCATTAACTTTCTAATTGTGAAAGTCTCTGGAGGGCTATGAATACAAACGTGGTATAATCAGTATTGAGAACAGAAAGAAAGGGAAAGACTGGAAGGTAGAGGGACTAGTTAAAAAGCTGTGGCATATACCCAAATAATTGATGATGGTTATTTTGTAAAGGCTGATTTTGGTGGAAGTAGTAAGAAGTGGTTGGTGGTGATGTCATTTACTCATGGACTGGAAAAGGGGATAAAGAAAGGAATCAAGGGTGCTTTATAAATTCTGTTTGTAACAACTATATGAAGAGCCTGGGAATCAAAGGTGGTTTAGGACAAGTTAGATATCCCTAATGGGGTTGCTGATGAGAGAATTGTATATATAAATCAATCTCAGAAGAAATGTTTGGATTTGAGGTAAAAGGTGGGAATCTTCAGCATAGAGATATTTTTAATACCATTGGGCTGGATGAGTCACATAGAGATACAATGCAGACAGGGTGAAGAACAGAAAAATTAAACTACAAGATGTTTATAGTATTTAAAGATTAAGAAACGAAGGCAAAGCAGTAGAGATTACTACACTGAAATAGAGAATTAGGAAAATGTGGCGTCCTCAAAACTTAGTCAATTTCAGTCAGTCAGTTCAATTGCTCAGTCATGTCCGACTCTGCAGCCTCATGGACTGCAGCATGCCAGGCTTCTCTGTCCACAACCAACTCCCAGAGCTTACTCACACTCATGTCCATCAAGTCAGTGATGCCATCCAACCATCTCGTCCTCTGTTGTTCCCTTCTCTTCCTGCTTTCAATCTTTTCCAGCATCATGGTCTTTTCCAATGAGTCAATTCTTCCTATCATGAGTCCAAAGTATTAGAGTTTCCACTTCAGTGTTGGTCCTTCCAATGAATATTTAGAGTTGATTTCTTTTAGGATTGACTATTTTGATCTCCTTGCAGTTCAAGGGATTCTCACGAGTCTTCTCTAACACCACAGTTCAAAAGCATTAATTCTTTGGTGCTCGGCTTTTTTTATAGTCCAACTCTCACATCCATACATGACTACTGGAAAAACCATAGCTTTGAGTAGATGGACCTTTGCTGGCAAAGCAATGTCTCTGCTTTTTAATATGTTGTCTAGGTTTATCATAGCTTTTTTTTCCCAAGGAGTAAGTGTCTTTCAATTTCATGGCTGCAGTTACTATCTGCAGTGATTTTGGAATCCAAGGAAATAACGTCTGTTACAGTTTCCGTTGTTTCCCCATCTATTTGTCATGAAGTGATGGGACCAGATGCCATGATCTTAGTGTGACATAGAGATATAGATATATATCTGAAATATCAAGTACTATTTTGCATGCTTAGTTTTTGAATATTGAGTTTTAAGCCAGTCCATTTAGTGATTCAAAAGGAAAGGGAATCAGCTTAGTCAAATTCTGCTGAGAAAGTCTGAGGCCTGATAATTGACCATTAGATTTGTCAAGACAGAAGTTGCTTCAGATCTTGACAAAAGCGATTTAGAGGTTTAATGGAGATAAAAGTCTAAATAAAGAGATTGAAGACACTATACAAGGGAGGAAGTAGAGATCTCAGTAGTTAACTTCAGATAAGTAACCAAAAGAGTTGGAAATGATCAAAGGAAATTTCATTTTAACAACAAAGGATGGAACAAGCCTATATCAGGAGAATAGGGGAAATTGATTATATAGAAGAGACATAGTATATGACTATATTTGAATAACTTTTAATATTTAAAAACAGGGAAGATATGTGGATCATCATTAGTGGATTTAACCTTAGATAGTAATAGGGACAGTTCATCAATTAAAAATCACAAGCCAGAATATGTAAGAACAGATGGAAGCAGCCTTGTGTTGTCTCAGTGGAGAGTCACAGACAGAGGGTGATGTTGATAGTTTGAGAAAAAAGTACAGCATGTGAAGTTTTCCTTTCTGAAACTGAGAGAGCAAGCTCTTTAGGGAACAGTATGAGAACCTGGAGAATCACCAAGGACAGAAGAGCCTGGCGGGCTGCAGTCCATGGGGTTGCAAACAGTTAAACACTACAGAGCAACTAAACATAGCATATACGTAAGAGCCTTAGGGGATTCTGAAGGCCCAGATGATATTCGGACTTACAAACATATATTAAGTACTATTTAAAATATTCACTTATTTCTATTAATCCATGAAGTTGAATGAGATGTTTATACTTTCAGATACCTGAGTTTGGCTTTGTTTAAAATTTAGATAGAATATTCATCATTTATTTCAAAATATGGTTTGACCTGGGGAGAACTATTTATCTTCTCCATGCCTCTTCTGTGTATTGAGGGTAAGCTTACCTGTGTTACATGGTAATTGTGGGAATTAAATGATACAAAACGTCAAAACGTTTAGCACAGGACCTGGCAATAGTAAGTATCTGTTCATTATAAGTTATTGTTATTGTTTCTGTTATAAAAGCATCAGTAACCAGCTAAATTCTGTGGACTAGGTACTTGAGATTCAATGAGGGAAGAGTTGTTAGGGCTGCAACCGGCCTTAAAAAACAGAAAACTTGTTTCTGCTATTTCAGCAGGTTAAGGGTTTATTTTTCTAATCAACATGATGATGACTGTCAAGGGTTAGATAATCTATTTAAGGATGCAGTCTTTTCTAGTGCCATCTTTGTATGTGGCTGTTGTCCTTAGAGTCGCAGGATGGCTGCTGTCTATGCAGGATATATCTCAAAGTTCCAAGTAAGTGGGTGAAGGAAATATAAATATGAATGGCCAATGTGGTAGCAGTTGAGAGACTGTCATGTGTGTGTGTGTGTGTTAATTAGTTAAGGTAGTATCTTTCTTGAAAGAATCATGCTATTGACTTTCTCTTCCTTCTTAGTGACTTGGACTTTACAAGGCACAAGGTAGCCTACAGAGGTATTTTGTTGGAATAGATTGAATAAAATTGGAGTTCTCTTTTTTAAGGGTACACAGAATGCATATTTGTTAGGCAGTTTACCCTGGCATTTCTTTGGAAGGAATGATGCTAAAGCTGAAACTCCAGTACTTTGGCTACCTTATGCGAAGAGTTGACTCATTGGAAAAGACTTTGATGCTGGGAGGGATTGGGGGCAGGAGGAGAAGGGGACGACAGAGGATGAGTGGCTGGATGGCATCACTGACTTGATGGACATGAATCTGAGTGAACTCCACGAGTTGGTGCTGGACAGGGAGGCCTGGCGAGCTGCGATTCATGGGGTTGCAAAGAGTCAGACATGACTGAGCGACTGAACTGAACTGAACTGAACTTACCACAGAGTATAAAGACAGATTATTTTCCCTGGTAGAGCTCATTGTTTAGCAAGGAGACAAACACATAGACTTGTATTCACATATAGAAATGTGTACAGAGCCAGGCAGGAAATAAAAATGAATGCAGTGGATTGGATGGTAAAGCATAGAGCACATGTTCTAAACAAAGATGTCAAGAATTACCTGGCTCTAGTAGATTAACATTGTAAGATTTGTGGATTTAGTGTACTGAGCTCTTTCAATAGCAACCTGAATCTTGATTTTATGCTAATTCTCCTTTTTTTAAAAAAGTTATAAACTAGATAATTATTTTTTTAATATGTGACTAAGTAAAAAATGTGGCCTGGATTCAATATAATTCACATCCGACTTGTACATTTTGCTATCTTAAATTATGATAAAGACTTCAACAATGGTACCCGTGAAATGCAATAGGAATCTCAAAGTGAAGGACTATTTGCTTTCCTTTAACATTGTAAGAGATGCAGCTTACCGTAGCATTATAAATCTTTACAATGGAAGGGACATAAGTAATTACCTAACTCAACCTCTTTATTTTTTACAGGAAGAAATTGAGACCCAAAGTAATAAAGTTACTTTCAAGGCAATGGAACAAAGCTCTAGAATCCAGGTCTCCTGTTCCCTATACTGGGGCTCTTCTGCCTCAGCATGCATCTTCATACAAGTCAGATAGAAGAGGGAGTTGAAACTGACAAGGCGATTGACCCAGTTCACCAGGCTTGTGATGCAGAAATAATAGATAATGTTTTAAACACTCTTGTCAATTCACTATGGTGATAATGCCAAGGAAGAAGACAAGTTGCTCAAGGTTGTGAAAATAACTCATTTGAAGGCTGTTTCACAGCCTTTGAGTCAATAATTAATTCTGTCAACAGGTAGTTGTCTTATCCTTCTCTGAAGGTCAAGCAATTGTTCATCTTTTATTAAGATTTTATAAGAAAGAAACAAATGAGCCCAAATAAGCCCACAGCAAGGACTTTTTAAATATAGTCGAGCATTTACATTGGATTATTTACAAATGATCCCATATCTAAGTGAATCTGTATCTGAAAAATATTAGAGGTCTTTAAATAATTCAAAATTTTCAATAAATCTAAATTTTCTCAGGATCTGCTATTAGCCTAGGATAAATTAACCTTATCAAGTTTGCTCAATCAGGGAAGACTGCGATAGGTTTTAGAATATTTTCATCACAATGTCTTACATTTAGAAAATAATTGATTAACGGCTTTCAGGACTCTTTTAGAAAGGGTCAATTCAGAATACCTCATTCTAAATTTCTAAATATTCCTATTATTCATAGCTTTCTCTGATTAAAGAACCCATTAGGCCTCAATGGGAGCAGGCGATGGCACCCCACTCCAGTACTCTTGCCTGGAAAATCCCATGGATAGAGGAGCCTGGTAGGCTGCAGTCCATGGGGTCGCTGAGAGTCGGACACGACCGAGCGACTTCACTTTCACTTTTCACTTTCATGCATTGGAGAGGGAAATGGCAACCCACTCCAGTGTTCTTGCCTGGAGAATCCCAGGGACGGGGGAGCCTGGTGGGCTGCCGTCTACGGGATCGCACAGAGTCGGACATGACTGAGGCGACTTAGCAGCAGCAGCAGCAGGCCTCAATGATTCTCAGCGTAGTTCTGTGCCTTTCTTTTTAACTCACATGTTTTACTCTTAAATGTATTCAAGATGTTTCAAAAACAAAACAGATGGAGGATGCCTCGTAATTAATTTAATAGATTTTCACCTGTTAAAGCAGACTAGTTCTTCATCTTCTAATTCCTAACTCAGTTGAAGCCTATATTCTGTTTTCAGTTTGTTTATTTAGCTCATTTGTCTTCAGCCTTGTTCTTTACATGACGTTAGTGCTGCTATAATTTGAGAGTTCATTTGATTTTTCCCTCTATAACTCTCCCAATTTGTGCTAGGCTCAACACCACCTGGGCTTCCCTGGTGGCTGAGAGGTTAAAGCGTCTGCCCTCAATGCGGGAGACCCGGGTTCGATCCCTGGGTCGGGAAGATCCCCTGGAGAAAGAAATGGTAACCCACTCCAGTATTCTTGCCTGGAGAATCCCATGGACGGAGAAGCCTCTTAGGCTACAGTCCATGGGTCCACGGGGTGGCAAAGAGTCGGATACGACTGAGTGACTTCACCTTCAACACCACCTAAACAGACCTGCTGCTGCTGCAAAGTCACTTCAGTCGTGTCCGACTCTGTGCGACCCCATAGATGTCAGTCCACCAGCCTCCCCTACCCCTGGGATTCTCCAGGCAAGAATACTGGAATGGGTTGCCATTTCCTTTTTCAGTGCATGAAGGTGAAAGTGAAGTCGCTCAGTCGTGTCTGACTCTTAGTGACCCCATGGACTACAGCCTCCCAGTCTCCTCCATCCATGGTATTTTCCAAGCAAGAGTACTGGAGTAGGGTGCCATTGTCTTCTCCAAAACAGACCCAGCCAAACGTATATCCATCTGCTGTGTGTGTGTGTGTGTGTTTAGCTCTTCAGGGAAGAAGACTGCATAAACTCCCCTTAGTAACCAATTCCAGTGTTTAATGGAACATGTCCATTCATCTATAATAATATTTGTAATTATACAGCACATTTCTTCTGAGTAGCTCTTGGCACTTTAAAATAGTATTTCAATCTCTGAGACATTCCTGGAAGTTGGTGGTAAGCTTCATTATGCTCCTAGAGGGCACAAACAATGTCTTTATACATGTCATATTCAGTGCTCAAGACATTGAGAAGACTTTAAAAATGTTTAATAATCAGAATAGCAATTTTATAGATGGATGAACTGAAAGAAAGTGAATATAGTTCCTCTTCCAGTACCCACAATGGATGAAAGCTAACAGTTTTTGACTTACACACACTAGGGGCTGCAATATTCTCCTACAAGCTTCTGCTGTTTTTTTGATGTTTTGATTAGAAATTAGATATTTTTATGGGTTTAAAAAAGCAAATACTCCTGTCCAGGCAACTTCTACAAAAATCTAATATCATTCAGTGAGAGTAATTATGAGTTTAAACATGCTGGGGACTGATAAACTGTGAATGAGATACTTTGCATCATTTTGGTGTCCCCTTTCTCAAGGAAACTACAGACTACATCTGGTTCCTCATTCCATATTCCATATTTCATTTTGGGAAAGCTCTCTTTAAATAGAGTGCTGAAACTTTCAAACTTTTGCCAATTAAAATATTCCTCATTTGTGTCTCATGTCATTTGGGTCCTGGTGAGTCTCCATAATGCTATTAAATGAATGCATTAGAAATTCCCAGTATGTCTTGAATCATGAAATTCATTTGCATTTTAATAGGGAACTTTTAAGAGCATAGTGGTTTAGTCCAAAGAGTAAAAGAAGAAATTTTGGGAAAACTGTCATAGGTTGGTGGGAAGAAACATTTAAGGGCACAAAATTTCCTTAGGGCCACATGAATTATATTGTGTAGATGGCTATCTATTAATCTTTGAATAGACCCAGTCATGGGCAGGTATATTCACTTATTTGGGAGACTTTAAGTTTTAATTAGAGATGAGATTTTACTGCATTACCAAGATCAATAAAATGAAAGCCTTGTACTTTAAAGAATTAGTGGGTCTAAATAAGATACTCGGTGGGACTTGGATGACTCAAATGTGCGACTGCTTAATGAGCTTACTGGCTAATTTTTTACACTTGGATATTGTATTTTCAAAAACAAATGTTCTCCTGTATTCTGCATCGAACTTGGACTGGCAATTCATGTCTTATATGATATTATATATGTTTCAATGCCATTCTCCCAAATCATCCTACCCTCTCCCTCTCCTACAGAGTCCAAAAGACTGTTCTGTATATCTGTGTCTCTTTTGCTGTCTCGCATACAGGATGACTCAGAGGGGTGGTATGGAGAGGGAGGTGAGAGGGGGGTTCATGATTGGGAACATGTGTACACTCGTGGCAGATTCATGTTGATGTATGGCAAAACCAATACAATATTGTAAAGTAATTAGCCTCCAATTAAAATAAATTATTTAAATTAAATTAAAAAAAAAAACAAATGTTCTAAGCAGATTCTGAAAATGTCTGAATCTGGGATATTCATAGTTAACCTGATTTTCTCAGCTCTTTGAAAATTTAAGATTAAATCTAACTGGCTTAGATGAGTGGATTTATTTAAATGAAATAAAAGCAAAAGGGTCAGAGATGGAGAATGTTTGTGTGTCCCTGTGTGTGGATGGTGGAGAAAGAAAAAGAGACAGTGAGAACAAAGGTATAGGGGAACAGCGAAAGAGAACACTTGTGAGTGCTCATCTAAATTGTTAAAACAGGACCGGGATGTAAGTGGAACTACTTTTCCCACGTCTCTGGGGAGCATTATAATGTAAAGCACTAAAGTATCCTTTCGAAGGTGAGTCTGCTGCTGAATAGAAAATGCTATTTCACTCAGACCTGTAGTCCCATACATACGATGAAGTATCAGAGATTCTTACAGAGAAACAGAGGAGGGTAAAGTTTCATAGAGTTACTGTTGAAAGAAAACATTTGTGATCTTCATCCAACTGGCAGCTGCATGAAGTAGTTGTCATCCTTGGGAGAGTTTGCTTTAGTGCCTGATGCATCGGGAATCTACTGGTGGTAAAAACACTGGAAACTGTCAGGAATCATGCTGAAGGAAGAATGGAGAAAATAACAATTCAATGAATTATTTTTCAAAAAATTATATTTTAATTATTTTAAAATATTAAATTGTGATGTGGGCATGCCCTGCATTGAGGGTCAGTACTAGTATGACTCTTATCAGTGAAGTTGTAAGTGAAACTTTAAAGAGCCTTTGTTGTCCTATCACTGAGCAGTAAGCCTGACATAAAAACAAAGGTTGCCATTCAGACTGCTCATATGTAATCAGTAGGTTTTGGGGCACAAAAACATATTGTGTGGAGTGTCAAACTTCACTCTGTAACAAATTGTTCATTTTTTAAACCTACGTTTAAGTTGGCCACTAAATACTTATTCCACAAAAGATATTTTATATATTAGCAAAGCATAATTTGAAACATAATGTAGAGATCCTATAGGTTTCAGAAATAAACTATTCCATTTTCCCAGTTATATTTCCCCCTTGAAATACCTGAACCACCTACACATGTCAGTGACATGGTACTAGCTTCTATAAATTGAAATGCTAGGAGTTGAACTTGCATGGATATTATTCAAATAATGGGATGCGGGTGTGAGTGGAAGCATGCCATCTGATTGACAATCTTGGTGCTGTGAGGAGAAAGGTGAGCTGTCAGCTATGACACTAATGAACTATTTGGCTGAGTAAATAGATTTTATTCGTGCACTGTAAAGCATTTTTTAAGATTATATTCATAATTAGATGCTGCTAATAATACAGGGCGATTTTATATAGGTTGCCCAAGGCACATCAGGAGAAGGAAATGGCAACCCACTCCAGTATTCTTGCCTGGAAAATTCCATGGTCAGAGGAACCTGACAGGCCACAGAGACAGCCATGACTGAGCACATCAGCTGCTGCTGCTAAGTCACTTCAGTCGTGTCCGACTCTGTGAGACCACATAGGTGGCAGCCCACTAGGGTCCTCTGTCACTGGAATTCTTCAGGCAAGAACACTGGAGTGGGTTGCCATTTCCTTCTCCAATGCATGCACGCATGCTAAGTCGCTTCGGTTGTGTCCGACTCTGTGTGACCCCATAGACGGCAGTCTACCAGGCTCCTCTGCCCACGGGATTCTTTAGGCAAGAAAAGCAGAGTGAGTTGCCATTTCCTTTTTCCTGAGCACATCAGCAGCAAGGCACATTAAATAAAAAAAATGAGTTCAGAGAAGTAAGTTTCAAGTATCAGACTTTGACTTTCATCACAAATATTGGTCTGTTGCTTTTAATCGAATGACCTTGGGTAGATAATTTATTCCAAGTAAACTTCAATTTGTTATCTGAAAAATTGGCATAAAACTTTTCTCCTTATAGGGTTGCTGTCAGATGATTCAGATAGTGTTAAAACTGTACACAGCTTGTGTCTTTAGTGTGGTAATGGTTCTGTAAATGGTAATTACTTATTAATAAAACTCAGAAAAAATATCTAAAATACAGCACTGCAAAAATTCCCCTAAACTATAACCATTGTTTATTAATAGTAAGTTTTATAAAATAAAACTTCTTCTACTGAAGAAATAATGACTTAGAATTCATTTATTTGTTATTGTTTTATGTAATACCTTTGCATAATAATAGCAGGCTTTGCAGATTAAAGTCCAGTGGCTCCAAATTATCATTAAAAATCCTACAAAAAAACTGAAATCTTGAAAATTTGGGACAGGTCTAAAGAATTCTTGTTAAATACAGTGATAATGATAAAATGAATTATGCCTTACATATGAATTTTTTTGAAGGCCTGTTAAGTACCCTAAACTTTTCCTTCTTTATGTGTTTGGGTTAGAATACTCTCAAGGAAAGATTTTTTAAAAGGGGATTAATATAACAAAGCAGTCAATATAATAGCAATGACCAGAGGTCTTGATGGAACTTAGTGAAATTAATAAATTTACTAATATACTGATTTTTTAAACTTTAGTTGATTTACTAGCTAATTAAATAATTCAACAAACATAGATTGGAGGAATTTCCCTGGTGGTCCACTGGCTAAGACTTCTAGCTCCCAGTGAAGGGGGCCCAGGTTTGATCCCTGGTTAGAAAACTAGGAAACCATATGTCTGCTACTAAGACATCCCACATACCACAGTGAAGGCCTTGTGCAGTCAAATTAAGTAAACAAATAAATATATTGAAAAGAAATGTGTATTGGATGACTTATTTGTTCAAGGTATTATGATATGGGTAAATGAGGAAGGTGATGGGTGAAAGCGAAATGGTAAAGTGAAGAACAATGTCACTGTAGGAGCATACACTGAAGCATATGGAGAAGGGACATTCTTTTCTTTTGTTGAGAGCAGGCTTCAGATGCAATGTGAATATTGAAAATCGGAGCCACCATCTCATATGTTCTCATTCTGCCTCAAGGGGCTGAGTGTTCTCCTGAGGTTTATGTTTTTTTGTTTTTTTTGTTTTTAAATAAATTTCAGTCTATCCTAGTCACTCCATGCAGGACTCCAGAATGACTGGATTCCCAATCATCCTGTTCTCTGGATCATTTGAGGTTAAGGCCTTCTCCTCTGCATTTTTACTCCTCTGCAAGCAGTACCCTTACTGCAGCACTGTGGGATCTGGTCCATCCCCTAGAAGATAAACTTCTTCAAGTCAAGGACATGTCTCATTCATTGCTGCGTTCACAGGGTCTGTCACACTGGGAATTAACTCCCATTCAGCAGGAAGAGGAAACAGCAAAGTCATTAATTAGCAAACACATTTCTTTACACTTAGAAACCTATTTCTAATCTTTGTTTCCTTAGATAAATTAAACTGTTTTCAGAAAACCTGCCTTGTATATTCATTTTCACATGCTTTTCTAATATTTTACTGTTTGTTGGATGGATAAATGGTTGGCTGAAACCAGTGAGTACATTTCGTACCTCCATATGTAAAATGGAGAGGCCATTGCAAAAATCAAAACCAAAGCCAAACAACAGACAAACAGACAAAAAAGCCTAAATATGCCAACACTTTCTATGTATGTAAGTAGAAGGAGTTGTTAGCTGGCTTTTAAAATAGCTGGGAGCTGGTCGGCACCCACTGACTTTCCTGGTGCCACTCTGCCTCATTTCTTTGCCCAGCTGTTTCTCTTCTGGTAATCTTGTGTGTGTGTGTGTGTGTGTGTGTGTGTGTGTGTGTGTGTGTGTGTGTGTGTGTGTGTGTTCCCTAGGGGCCTGGCTCTTGGGTTTTTCAGCGTATGAAGATTGGGTTGGGGAAGTCATACTTGTACCTCTTGTCTTCAGTTGATTTCACCGTTTCAGGACCCACTTAGCAAGGTACATGGTGTTTCATATCAAATCTCTCCAAGGCCCCACCAAGCTGATAAGCTTTCTTTGTAATAGATTCCTCTGATCTTTAACTTTTGTTAATTGGCTGCCTTTGTCATCAGTATTCTATCCTCTTTGTCCTCAATAAACTTCAATTCCTTAAAAGCTCTTGGACATGGATCCCCCTACACTTTTAGTTCCCTCTTCTCTAATAGTTTTATACTTTTTGGTGGCATTAGTTTATTATCATTTTAATGGGTCTTGGGAGTGAGAAAAGTCAGACATCTATTTTGCTCAATCTTATATAATTTTATAAAATCCCCACCCCTTCTCTATATTGTTTAAGTATTTGTTCAACATTTGGAACAGCCTGGGGTATTATAGTAAAAATCACAAATAGTAGATTGATTATAAAACAAAGGATTTATCAGTACTTTGATTATAATGGAGAATTTTTAGAATTATATAGCATTATATAGCATTATAGTATTATAGTAAAAATCACAAATAGTAGATTGATTGTAAAACATAGGATTTATCAGTACTTTGATCATAATGGAGAATTTTTATTTACAATTTTCTCAAAACTTTTCTGCTGCTAAAACCTAGATATCAATAGTCATTATTCACAGTGGAAATGAAGGTAGTTTTCATGGATAGAGTACAAGTGAAATTATTTTCAAGTCACTTTTTCCATCTTTCAATTTGACTAAATTGGTCCCATATCTATATGGTCTTTCTTCAGTTGTTTAAAAATAATTTTCCTAACCACACAATTCTTGGAAGGTATATTGAAAGGCATGAAATGTAAATAATGAAATATATCCTGTGATGCTACTGTACATTATCTGTTTTTTCAGAACTTCAACTGATTTGCCTTACTTTTAAGTTACCCCAATTGCTGATCTCAAAATTAGTGATCAACTTGTCGACTAGAGATTAAAATGTGTCCTTCTACCCCACAGAGAGTGGCTATAATTAAGAAAATGTTTGTGATTTTGTTTTTAATTGACCACAAAAGGCATAGTCTGCTTCATTGAGAAGGAGACCAGTTTACATTTCATGTAACTGTAAAGGCTTCCCAGGTGGCACTTGTGGTAAAGAATCCACTTGCCAATGCAGGTAAATACGAGACTCAGATTTGACCCCGGGGTTGGGAAGATTCCCTGGAAGAGGGCACAGCAACCCATTCTAGTGTTCTTGCCTGGAGAATCCCATGGACAGAAGAGCCTGGCAGGCTGCAGCAGTCCGTATGGTCACACAGAGCTGGACATGACTATAAGTTACATTCTGTGTGATTCAGACATAGAAAGTTAAGCTACTTATACTTTAGTTCAGATTTATTCCAGTTTTGTTTTTCTGCTACTTTTCATATTGTGTCCCATGTCATGATGCCTGGTTTTCTTTTTAACATTTCAGCACAAGGAAAGGATATTTAGTGCTGGCCTTGTTGTATATCTCTGATGCTCCATTTCTGATGGAAGTGACAAAATACTTATTTCTACTGTTTTTCAGTGTATTTTACATACTTTGTGAGTTTCCTTTTCTTTTGAAACTATGGCTTTCAAAATAGTTTTCATGTTTCTTTGCAATTGTAAGACAAGTACAATTTCAAGGCCATTGTGCATTGACTCTCTGGTCCTATACAACTGGCCACCTTTTCATCCTGGCTCTTATTTGCATCTATGAAGAGCATTTTAATCATTCAATAACCAGTTAAAAAGTTATCCCTACATATAGCAGTTTCTAGTATTCAGTTCAGTTCAGTTCAGTTCAGTCGCTCAGTCGAGTTTGACTCTTTGTGACCCCATGAATTGCAGCACACAAGGCCTCCCTGTTGATTACCAACTCCCGGAGTTCACTCAAACTCACATCCATCAAGTCAGTGATGCCATACAGCCATCTCATCTTCTGACATCCTCTTCCTTTCCTGCCCCCAATCCCTCCCAGTCTTAGAGTCTTTTCCAGTGAGTCAACTCTTCGCATGAGGTGGCCAAAGTATTGGAGTTTCAGCTTTAGCAAACGAAGGGTATCTCCTCACTGCCACCCTTCCTGACCTTCAACGTGGGATAGCTCCTCTAGGCCCTCCTGCTCCTGCTCAGCCACTGCTCCTTGGATGTGGGGTTGCTCCTCCTGGCCGCCGCCCCTGGCCTCCGGTGTGGGGTTGCTCCTCCCGGCCGCCGCCCCATATACTAGTAGAGGAAATAATTGCTTTGGGAAAAACAGCTTCCCATTTTCTAGTAAAGGCAAAGATATGGATATTCTCAGTTCAGATCAGTTCAGTTCAGTCGCTCAGTCGTGTCTGACTCTCTGTGACCGCTTGACACCAGGCCTCCCTGTCCATCACCAACTCCCAGAGTTCACCCAAACTCACATCCATCGAGCCAGTGATGCCATCCAGCCATCTCATCCTCTGTCATCATCTCATCCCCTTCTCCTCCTGCCCCCAATCCCTCCCAGCATCCCAGTCTTTTCCAGTGAGTCAGCTCTTTGCATGATGTGGCCAAAGTACTGGAGTTTCAGCTTTAGCATCATTCCTTCCAAAGAACACCCAGGACTGATCTCCTTTAGAATGGACTGTTTGGATCTCCTTGCAGTCCAAGGGACTCTCAAGAGTCTTCTCCAATACCACAGTTCAAAAGCATCAATTCTTCAGCACTCAGCTTTCTTCACAGTCCACTCTCACATCCATACATGACCACTGGAAAAACCATAGCCTTGACTAGACGGACCTTGGTTGACAAAGTAATGTCTCTGCTTTTTAATTTGCTGTCTAGGTTGGTCATAACTTTCCTTCCAAGGAGTAAGCGTCTTTTAATTTCATGGCTGCAATCACCATCTGCAGTGATTTTGGAGCCCCCCAAAATAAAGTCTGACACTGTTTCCACTGTTTCCCCATCTATTTCCCATGAAGTGATGGGACCAGATGCCATGATCTTCGTTTTCTGAATGTTGAGCTTTAAGCCAACTTTTTCACTCTCCTCTTTCACTTTCATCAAGAGGCTTTTTAGTTCCTCTTCACTTTCTGCCATAAGGGTGGTGTCACGTCCCAGCATTTCTAATCATCCATGTATTCACTTGAGACATGCATGAACACATATAGTGGGAGGCATAGATGACATGTATAGCAGCATTATTCTAGAACCTGGACATGTCTTTTAGTAGGAAAATGGTTAAATGTGTGGTATTCCATCCAGTGGAATACCACACATCAAAGGAAATGAGAAACTTGCAGCTATATGTGACAACATGTGGGCAACCCAGGTGGCGCTAGTGGTTAAGAACCTGCCTGCCACCGCAGGAGACCTAAGAAATGAAGGTTTGATCCCTGGGTCACAAAGGTTCCCTGGATGAGGGCATGAGAATCCACTCCCATATCGTTTCCTGGAGAATCCCATGGACAGAGGAGCCTGGCAGGCTACAGTTCACAAGGTCACAAAGAGTCGGACACAACTGAAGTGACTTAGCATGGATGCACATGACACCATGTATAGATCTTAGAAAAGCATAATTTTGAGCAAAACATGCAAAAATAAGAGAACACAAACAGTGTGATTCAATTTATAGATCACAGGAGGACTTAAAGGGAGATGTTTCAGAATGCTGAAACATTAGTGCAAGTAATAAGCAGAAAATTTTGCATGGAAGCTGAAAAACAATGTATAACACCCCAAAAGAATGACAGATTTCCCTCTGAATTCTGATAGTTGTAAGGCTAAATTGAGAGGAAAACAAAATTTGATGGCTCTTTACCTCCATCCTCGTTATTTCATCTTTCTCAAAATTCTTCTCTTCCCACCGCATGTCTGTATTCTCTTACTCCCAAATGCTCTGTGCCTGAGTCTTCACCAAATAATGGCTTTAAGTGCAGGTCTTCCCAGAGATAGTTACATTAAACTATTAGACTCAGAAAGAAAATTATTCAGGAGTCTAAGTAATACAGTAAAAATGATAAGTGGTAGATTTGATGTTCTGGGGCAAATAGCTATAATAGTGGCTCTTGAATTTTGTTTCAAAGGTAACCACACACTCCTGTGTTCCTATTCACTCTATTCTAATCTGGAAAAAGAGTCAGTGGCTATGGCTGAGCTGAGTTAAGTGGTCACCAAGATGATCTATTTATTTCAAGATCTCGGTCCTTGAGATTTTCTCAGAAGTTTCTCAGAAGAAAGCACATGCTTTCTAGACACCATCAGATGTCCAAGAATTATTTTGAACATGTAGACTTGCCAGCAATGATCTCCAGACTCAGAGCAGCTACAAACATCACATTGTCAATGATGGTTTTATTGCCCAGTGTTTCAGGTGAACCAGACATTGCTGCTACTAGACTAAGATTTTATGAGCAGAAATGTTTACAAGAAAGGATGTCTCTCCACTACTGTCTAAATAAAGATGCGGGGTGGGAGTGGCAGAATTAGGTTAAAGATTTTGTGGACACCAGAGCGCTGAGTTGCTTGGGAGCAAGCTGTGATTCTTTTGTTATCTTTAAAAGTGAGCTGAGTTCTGTTCCTTTAGGCTTGGCACAAGTAGAAGAATACGCTGTCTCATGAATCTGTGACATTCTGTCATGAAGAACCCTTATATAGTAAATTATACCCAGGTGAAGCTTGGCTTCATTTGATCAACTCACCTAGTTTTTGAATGATCTATTCCCCAAGGAAGTACAAGAAGTAACAGGACAAAGAACACAAGAGAGAAAAATAGATGGACTTGCTTATATTTCATATATTGTTGCTCAGTTGCTAAATTTTGTCTGACTCTTTGTGACCCATGGACTGCAGCATGCCAGCCTTCCCTGTCCTTCACTATCTCCCAGAGTTTGCTCAGACTCCATTGAGTAACTGATGTTATCTGGGTGAAATATTTTCTTTTCCTGGTCTAGATCCATAAAAAGGAATATGTAGTGAAAATTATGAGTCCAGTCTAGAGGAGATAAATTGAAAGAATTAAAATACCCATCCCACCATAATAATGATAGTCTAAATATTGGCTCCCATCTTTTGCCCTGTCCCCCTTCCCTTTCTTAATATGGGCTAAAGTTCTTAGATTTGGGGAGTGAGAAATCTTGAGAAGCAGGGTAACAAGAGTGTCAACTAAGCTGGTGAGTGATGAAATTCAGGAAGTCCCTGCTGACCAGAGAACCCAGAATTCCTCATCAATACTTGTGTGAGCTGACAACCAGCAAGAGGCAGTGCCATCCTGAAGCTGAGACCAGGAAAGATTTAGATTTTCAATGGGTCCTATAGCTTCCATGTGTCCCACCCCCACTTTAATCCCTGACCCCCAAGCTGCTCACACTTGCCCTCTCATGTCACTACCGATGAATAATGCAACCTTCTATTTTAATAGGACCGATTTGAGAAACTCCACCTATAGCTTTATGGCAGTTCCTGAATTATCATTTAACCTTGGACATAGCAAAAAGCATAAAACACCCATATGTGTTTCAGAAAGATACATCTATGCTTGTCAGTATCGTGGCAATTCTCCTTTCTCCTTAATGTAGCTTTTAATGATTTGTTTTGTGGCAGAATAAAAGGTAGAAAAGACTAAGGGACTGCGGGGCTTGGTTACAGGTAATCATTGTTTCTCCCTGTTGAGATCATGGCAGATCTGGAGGAAAGAGAGGGAAATGAACTTTAGGCTAGATTCTGTTTGTAATCTCCAGAGCATGGAATCTGTTGTCTTGGTTGGTGACCTGAAGTGAAGACATTGCTCAGAGCAAGCAACCTTCAATGTATTTGCGTTAACTACTAAATAAGAGAGTCAAGCTCTGGGGATGAATAGGATGCCACAGCCAGATCTTCCTGGTAATGAGGAGGAGGGTGACAGGTGTCTCCTTTAGATCTGATAAGAGAGTCCTAACACACTAGAACTGCAGAGGATTTCAGGTGTTTGGGGAAGAATGCCCATTCAAATGGTGCTGAAGATGCACGAAGTGAAGAGGCACAGGATTTCTAGAACATAGCAATCAAGTTGTAGGGCTGTATATTGATTTAACAATTTAATGAGGCCGAAATATGTCTCTTTAAAAAAGGAGGACATTTTAAAACCTCAAGTAAACTAAATAAGAATACATAGGATCAGTTGCCATGACAGGCCGTACTAGCCTAATTAAAGATGTGCATACCATATTGATGTTGTAATAGAATTTCCCAAATTGTGGTTATAGCGACAATTAAGACACAGAGCTGACTTTCTTGGCAATAAAAGCACACACTCTACACATTCAAATAAATGTACACATGTAACTAAAGCTGACATGAATAGGCTTTCTGTTTTTGGGAATATGAGCTTTGGATTTTACATAAGTATACTGAGAGCAATTATATGCAAATATATGTTCCAGAAGTTTAAAACTCATCAATTTAATTGTTAATTAAAATCTGAACATTCCATTTGTATAACCGTAAAGTAAAATAACTTTCAACTATTAGATTGTTATAGAAAAGGAAACAACTAAATTAACATACAGCAAAGATGACTTCTTTGGCATGTGCATATTGAATTTGTCGTTTGGAAGATAATCTATCTTTTTCCTAAGTATGAGGACATATATTTATTGAGTGGAAAAAAGATTATGTTTCCTACTCTGGTTGTGAAATAGCAGCTCCCAAACAGTGGCTGATCTCAAGTCAATCTCAAGGGCACCACTGCCAAAGGAGAGGGACAAACCTTGCTGTGGGTTATAATTCTAGGAGGCATTGCTGGGGAGGTGAGACACATGCATAGGGTAAGGATTTGGATGGGACAGAGAGAGAACAGAAAGCAGAGTTGGGGAAAAACGC
The DNA here is from genome assembly GCA_006410675.1 of Oreotragus oreotragus. Classification (NCBI taxonomy): domain Eukaryota; kingdom Metazoa; phylum Chordata; class Mammalia; order Artiodactyla; family Bovidae; genus Oreotragus; species Oreotragus oreotragus. Next base: position 251,709 of record SJYX01010473.1, on the reverse strand, counting down.
TAAAGCAGAAGGTCTGACGGTGAACTGGCCATGTTCCTTCAGCTCCCACCACTCCCAGCAGGCCAAGAGCTCTACACAGAAGCCACAGTGAACTCATGTTTGCACTAGGAATCCCCACCACCTCACACTGTGCATTCTTTTCTTACTTCCCTCTGGTTCCCTTACCCTTAGTTCTTACCTTCCAGCTCCCCATATTTTTTGGTTGGTTATGCAGTCTTGGAGTATACATATCTTGGTCCTGATGCTACAAAAACTACATATAAGGTCACTTTTAATAATGCTTCATTCTGTGTACCCCTGAGTTGGATATGGCACCCCATGCCCATGGGGCCCCTGAGATACTACTATAGGTCTGCATGATTCTCTGACTTTCCAAAAAAGGAAATCAGACACATGTAGGGGCAGTAAGTAAGCCAATCTGCCTGGAATGCATTTTACTGTTGGGGATAGAAGACAGAGGATACATTCACTGGGTAATTATGATCTGGGGATGTAAATGGAATCCCCGGAAAAGGAAAAACTACACTCTTACTTGCAAAATGGTAATACGTGTGTACAATTTATGCGTTCATCTATATTCATGAACAAGTATATACAGATATACAAAAAATACATATTCACATATATAAGGACAGGATAACTCACAAGACTTTCTTAAAGACAAACATATATAGACTATATACAAATAACTATATTACAAATGATTAATGTATATAATTCCCTGATTAAGTGAATGTAGTGCCTTTTATGTTTGCCACTGTCCCTTCATTGCAGAAACAGTCCCTTCACTTCTGACTACAGTGGTGAGCAGAAAATTCAGACCAGTGTTTGACCAATGCTGTGATGGTTTCAGGGGTGGACACATGGTCCCAGATGAGCCATTCTTAACCCTTCCAAAAGCTTATTGCTCTTCTGTGTAATGCTGTGAGAAAGACGCTCTTTTCTATTAGGAAAAGAGGTATTGAGATAAGATTCTCTGTTGGTGGCTGTGTTCCCTGGAGTGAATGAGACCAAGACCTTGAGAGAAGCAGGGCTCAAGCCCTAAGGGCCTGGACAGGACTCTAGTGCTGAGACCAGCCGTTCTTGAAGCCAGCCTGCCCGCTTTTGTGGTTTGAGCGTGAAGCCAGTAAATTCCTGCCTTTCACATCTGCAGGTTTGGGTTGTGTGCTGGTCATCCACAACCGAAAGAGTCTAGCTGGTACATACGTTATATGTGATAGTTGTTTTACAGCAACAGAAACCAAACATTGTGAAACTCACCTTTCAAGAAGGGGTTGCCAGGAGGATGTGAGGATCTATCCTTGCAAGCCCATACTCCAAACCTGCTGGGAGGCTGAGCATAAGAAGAAATATCTGTCAGTCCATCCGTTGGTTCAGGTGTCCACAGAGGTGCACATTGTATGTCTCCCTGATCAGGGACATCTGTTTAGGAAATTAGCTTGTGCTTTTGAGGGAGGAGTGTGAAGCTCACAATTTCCCCAGATTGTAAAGCCAAAAAATGGCCCAATAAGGCTCATTATTTACTGAATTTCTAGCCTTACTCAACTGATTAATCATATATTTTTATTATAATTATTCAGATGAAATCTTCCTTATTGCTAAGAGACATCATCAGTCTAAACACTGATTTTCACTTTACAAATCACATCTGCTATTGAGGAAAGATCCAGTGTTATCATAGTTTTCAATGTAGTCATTGATTCCCCAGGAAGATAAAAGGGAAATTTATTCATTATCCTACCTCAGATAGAAAAATGCCATTTGCCCATTGTCATGTTAACAGTCTTGAAAAAAGCTTATCAGGAATTCAAATATCAAATTGCCTCATTCATGACAAGCAAAGAAAAACAAAGCAGGGTAGCCACAAAGACCACCCTGAATTTAAAGTTGAAAAGATCATAGAACTGGGGCTCCAATGGTAAGAGTTTTGTTCATCTTTTCTCAAGTTCCAGCTAATAGCCTGAGGGAGTGACCAGCACAAAACTATTTATCAAGTGGAAGTTTAGTCACCAAATATTGAGCACGTCCTTGTTCAGTTCCAGACAATGCACTAAGGATCAACAATGAATTCTATTTTAAAAAGAAATTAAGATTGGGATTCACTAAGGCAGAAACTGGAGGAGGGCATGGCAACCCACTCCAGTATTCTTGCCTGGAGAATCCCATGGACAAAGGAGCCTGGTGGGCTATGGTCCCATAGGGTTGCAAAGAGTCAGACACAACTGAATGACTTAGCATGCATGCACACACAAGGAAGAGAACCAAATAGGTCTGATATGATCATAGGTATCTTGGAACAACACTACCTAGACAGCACTGACATTTCAGCATAACAAATTTATTCTGTTTCTGTTAAGAAAAGATAGCATTCGAGTCATTTCAACTAAGCAATTGTATTCAATGTCTGGAAGTTAATTTGTCACTAAGTAGATGGCATCAAATTGTGATTTCTCTTTTTCCAGAGTAGGCTTACAAAGACTTATTTGCAGAAGAAAAATATTCATTAAATAATTTATATTTCAAAAGTAACTATATAATGCCTATATCAAATATTATTCCACAAGGCTTGGGAAGTGGTATACCTGGTTAATGAAAAATCTGGCTAATAGAATATTTTAAGTATTTAATAAATAGATTGTTTATTTAAAAGGAAAATGAAATTAAGGGTTCTGGTCTGGCAATATGGTAGACTAAGAAAACCTGACGACTCTGCTATAAACCAAGGACGTGTTGGATAAAATAGAAATTATTATTTTAATGCTCAGCTGGCTTTGCTAGAAAGAAGGGAAATAGTCTGGCACCAGAAACTGAGAAGTAATAGAAAGAGAGATATAAGCAGGAAAACTGATGGCATTGTATCCTGGGAGTTTATCAGCATCAGTGACTGAGGGGATGGGCAATATCCACCCTATAGGTTAGAGGGCCTGGGTCCAGCAAAGGCAGAGAGTGACAATTCCTTCCTCCCTTCCAACCTAAAGCTGGGCCCTTAAGCGTTCCCTAAGTGAAAGGGTGGGCGAGGAAGGAAGTCATGAAAACTGGCGCAGGTAACAGAGAAGGAAGCTTATTTATATCTTTGGCCTTTAGATAACAAAAAATTATTCCTGGAAATGTGAAATGCCAGTCCTGAATGCTAGTGGGTCTTTTAATTTTACAAGTTGGTCCCTAGATGGTAATAAATTGAGACTGAAGGAACTGGGACTCCTCTAGAGTCCAGGCACAAGGGATTTTTAGTATCTAGTTAAAAAAATTATAAAACACAAGGAAATGGTCTATTTACTGTGATGATTCACTTACTTTGCTTTAGAAAATATGACTGCTTGACTACAGCGTGTTCCCCTATGCCCAGTCGTGGTGTTTCATAATATATTGCACATTTGCTCTATCGGCCTCCTCAACTGAGGAATTCTGAATTCCAAAATATACCTAGTCAAAAAGGGTTTGGGGTAAGGAATCATGGGCCTATGTACTTAAATACTTTGCATACCATTATCTTTCAGTCCTTACAAACTACACACTATTTCACTGATTTAACTCATTGTCCAAGGCCCAAAATTGGTGATGCTATGCCTGTGACTTTGGTTATCCTGTGAGGGCAAAGGAAGGGAAGAAGCTTGATTTTGTCAGCAAATTCCATTAAATTGTTTCATGGAGGCTTCCTCTGTTCAAGTCAGAAAGCTCATTGGATCACACTTGCTGAAGCCACTACATGCTGGGCACTATGCTAGGCTCTGGAATTGTAGAGAAGAAAACACTTAGTCTAAAAAAAAAATACAGACTAATTTTTTGTTAATGTGAAATGGTAATAAGCCAGATAGAGTAGTATATGCCGAGGATTATTTTAACTCTAAACGTAGACATAGAAAGATGGTTTGAAGATAGTGCCTCAAAATATTAACTTTAGTGGTCTATGGAATCTGCCTGCAAGAGACAACGGTTCAATCACTGGATGGGGACAATCTCCCAGAGAAGGAAATGGCAATCCACTCCAGTATCCCTGCCTGGGAAATTCCAGGGACAGAGGAACCTGGTGGGCTTTAGTTCATGGGGTCACAAAGAGTCAGACACGACTGAGCAACTGAGGACTGCAGCACTGTCTGAAGTGGTACATTTTAGGTGACCTTTTGCTTAAATGCGCTTTCTAGTTTTTATACAATAAGCATGTGTTATACTTACTACAACAAATTACTAGAATTAAGCAGTTTATTTTTTAAGCAGTATCTTTCCATGAAGCACTCTGTGTCTATCAAAAAATGTCAATGTATGCCAAATCCAATACAGTACTGTAAAGTTAAATAAAGTAAAGTAAATAAATAAATAAAAGAAAATAAATGGAGATGAAATACAAAAAAAAAAAAGAAAAATAGAATTTAAATGTCTAGATAAATATAATACTTAGAGCAATTTTGGAAGTGAATATTCTTTTACTCCTTAGTGGGTAGCTCATAGTGACTCACTTCCAAAAACATGGAAAGGGAGAAAAAAGTAATTTTATAGTGGAGAAACCTGACAAACACTACCTCAGCCAGGTGATCAAGGTCAGTAGTGATAAATCATACTGGTAGCATGTTCCCTTAGGAGGATATGATGAAAATGGCACTTTGCCTCTGTGGTCTTCTATCTCCAAACCTGTAACCCCTATCTAATGAGAAAAATCTAGGGAAAAAAAAAAAGAGAAAAAAACAGAAGGAAAATCTGAGAAACTACCAAAGCCAAGAGGATGCTAAGAAGATATGTCTAACTGTAATGTGGTATCCTGGATGGGATCTTGGAACAGAAAAAGTGCATTAAGTTAAAACTAAGGAAATATCATTCAAGTATGGACTTTAGTTAGTAGTAATTTACCAGTATTGTTTCATTCACTATAACAAATGTATCATACCAAAATATCATTTTGATAATAGGAGAATCTGAATGTGGGGTGTATGGGAATTCTGCATTGCCCTCTCATTTTCTATAAATTTAAAACTGTTCTAAGATAAGAGAATTATTTTAAAAAGTGGATTTAGGGTTTTGACGTGTGTGTCTGGAAGGTCAGAATTGTCATTAATTGAGATAGAGGAAGCCCACAGAAAGAGTGGTTGAAATAGTTTAAAATATATATTAGTCCAGCTCCATAGAGAAGGGATGCATAAGACAAATGCATTGCAAATACATCATTGTTTTAATTTTGCATACTGAACACAACATACTTTCAAGCAAAAATTAGTATTATATTAATAGAAATAATTCCTGCCTTCTCCTCAAAAAGTTTATGAAATACAAGTTCTTCAAGCATTCCACCAAGAGTACATGTGGAGGTCAGTGTGAACTTTTAAGTTCCTTCTAGCTGTACTCATACACCTGAGCAGTTTCTTTTATTATACTGCAAACCACTTTTTGGCAATGTAAATTATTTGTGGAATTCCTGCGAAGAAAAGGTACAAAGTAAACAACTTTTTGGTGGATCCATATGGTATTATATTTTGCCAACAATTCTTTCTAATAAAGTTTAGTAATATTTGCTAGATTGAGAACACTTAGCTATCATTCATTTACCTTTCCCAAAGCTCACGGGACGATGTTTTCAGCATGTCCCCAAAGAATGGTAACAGTAACATAACAACAGTAATAACAGAAATGTTACAAGTGATAATAAACCAGCACACATGGTGCTTACTAGGTATCAGACATTGTTCTAAATGCTTTACATATACTAATTTATTTAAGCCTCATAACAATGCTTATAAAAGGCGATTATTATCATCCCATTTTTCAATGAGGAAATGAGAAAAGAAAGATTAAAAAAGACTTGCCAGAGGTTACATTGTCTTTAAGTGGAATTGCTGAAAGTTATACCGTGGCTCCAGAGTTCCTGCTCTTGACCATCACACGTACCACTTCTTGTAATAATAGCTAACATTTATATAGAGTAATCACATTTCAGCTGTGGAGGGGCTTGTAAAACTTGAGGATAAAGAGTTCAGTTTAGTTCACTCACTCAGTCATGTCCGATTCTTTGCAACCCCATGAATCGCAGCATGCCAGGCCTCCCTGTCCATCACCAACTCCCGGAGTTCACCCAAATTTATGTGCAACCAATAGGTGATGTCATCCAGCCATCTCATCCTCTGTCATCCCTTTCTCCTCCTGCCCCCAATCCCTCCCAGCATCAGGGTCTTTTCCAATGAATCAGCTCTTTGCATAAGGTGGCCAAAGTACTGGAATTTAAGCCTTGGCATCAGTCCTTCCAATTAACACCCAGGACTGGTTTCCTTTAGGATGGACTGGTTGGATCTTCTTGCAGTCCAAGGGACTCGTAAAAGTCTCCTCCAGCACCACAGTTCAAAAGCATCAATTCTTCAGTGCTCAGCTTTCTTCAGAGTCCAAATCTCACATCCTTACATGACCACTGGAAAAAACAGGGCCTTGACTAGACAGACTTTTGTTGGCAAAGTAATATCTCTGATTTGAATATGCTATTTGGGTTGGTCATAACTTTCCTTCCAAGGAGTAAGCATCTTTTAATTTCATGGCTGCAATCATCATCTGCAGTGATTTTGGAGCCCCCCTAAAAAGCCCATAAAGTCAGCCACTGTTTCCACTGTTTCCCCATCTACTTCCCATGAAGTGATGGGACCAGATGCCATGATCTTTGTTTTCTGAATGTTGAGCTTAAGCTAGCTTTTTCACTCTCCTCTTTCATTTTCATCAAGAGGCTTTTTAGTTCCTCTTCACTTTCTGCCATAAGTGTGGTGTCATCTGCACATCTGAGGTTATTGATATTTCTCCCTGCAATCTTGATTCCAGCTTGTGCTTCTTCCAGCCCAGTGTTTCTCATGATGTACTCTGTGTATAAGGTAAATAAGCAGGGTGACAATATACAGCCTTGATGTATTCCTTTACCTATTTGGAACCAGTTTGTTGTTCCATGTCCACTTCTAACTGTTGCCTCCTGATCTGTATATAGGTTTCTCAAGAGGCAGGTCAGGTGGACTGGTATTCCCATCTCTTTGAGAACTTTCCACAGTTTATTGTCATCCACACAGTCAAAGGCTCTGGCATAGTCAACAAAGCAGAAATAGACGCTTTTCTGGAGCTCTCTCGCTTTTTTGATGATCCAGCAGATGTTGGCAATTTGATCTCTGGTTCCTCTGCCTTTTCTAAAACCAGCTTGAACATCTGGAAGTTCACGGTTCACGTATTGCTGAAGCCTGGCTTGGAGAATTTTGAGCATTACTTTACTAGCGTGTGAGATGAGTACAATTGTGCAGTAGTTTGAGCATTCTTTGGCTTTGCCTTTCTTTGGGATTGAAATGAAAACTGACCTTTTCCAGTCCTGTGGCCACTGCTGAGTTTTCCAAATTTGCTGGCATATTGAGTGCAGCACTTTCACAGCATCATCTTTCAGGGTTTTAAGTAGCTCAACTGGAATTCCATCTGTAACATTTGTGCACAATATTTCCATGGGGAGGATGTTTCTTTACCATCCCCATGGAAAAGAAATGCAAAAAGCAAAATGGTTGTCTGAGGAGGCCTTACAAAGAGTTGTGAAAAGAAGAGAAGTGAAAAGCAAAGGAGAAAAGGAAAGATATNTGGAATTCCATCTGTAACATTTGTGCACAATATTTCCATGGGGAGGATGTTTCTTTACCATCCCCATGGAAAAGAAATGCAAAAAGCAAAATGGTTGTCTGAGGAGGCCTTACAAAGAGCTGTGAAAAGAAGAGAAGTGAAAAGCAAAGGAGAAAAGGAAAGATATTCCCATTTGAATTCAGAATTCCAAAGAATAGCAAGGAGAGATAAGAAAGCCTTCCTCAGTGATCAAGGCAAAGAAAGAGAGGAAAACAATAGAGTGGGAAAGACTAGAGATCTCTTCAAAAAAAATTAGAGATACCAAGGGAACATTTCATGCAAAGATGAGCTCGATAAAGGACAGAAATGGTGTGGACCTAACAGAAGCAGAAGATATTAAGAAGAGGTGGCAAGAATACACAGAAGAACTGTACAAAAAAGATCTTCATGACCCAGATAATCAGGATGGTGTGATCACTCACCTAGAGCCAGATATCCTGGAATGTGAAGTCAAGTGGGCCTTAGAAAGCATCATTAGGAACAAAGCTAGTGGAGCTGATGGAATTACAGCTGAGGATAAAGAGAGGGATTATTTTTTCCCTCAAAAGTTGCTTCTTATATATGCCAGAGATAGGCAAATGCTCACAGAAGCATTTTGATAATTTCAAAATATCCTATATAGGTTATGTTGACTGTAGTTTAGTACATGGAAATGCTGTGCACAAATGTTATATTTTTTTGGGTCTTTATTATTTCTCCCCAAAACAGTTGAGACAAATGTATTTTTATTTAAATATGCTGTTATGCAATCATTCTCTATATATTCTTTATCTTCATGTACACATATTTATGAAATTGTAATTGTGGTGTATATGAAAGTTTGCATATTTCTTTTTACAATACTAAACTACTTATCATTTTACTATTCTACAATCTTCTCTATCCCTTTGTTTTGGGAAGCCTATTTCATGTATATTTATTTTTATCATTTGGTCTTCATGAACTGTGAAATGATTACCAATGTAGGTTCAGTTAATATCCATCTTCTCATATAGATACAATAAAAAAAGAAAAAAAAGAAGAGGAAAAGGATCATACTAATTTTAAATACTTTTCTGAAAAGTGTCTGTTTGCCCATAATTTTTTTCCATTTTTTAATTGAAGTATAGTCAATTTACAATATCGTGTTAGTTCCAGGCATACAGCAAAGTGATTCAATTATATGCATTTTCCATTACAGATTATTACAAAATATTGAATATTGTTTGCTGTGTTATTCCTTGTTATTTCTGTGTGTTATGTATAGTAGTTTGAATCTGTTAGTCTCATAATCCTAGTTATATCCTCTCCTCCACTTTGGTTGCCATGATTGTTTTCTGTCTGTATGTCTCTTTCTGTTTTGTATATAGAGTCATCTGTATTATTTTTAGATTCCTCATCTAAGTGATATCATATAATATTTGTCTTTCCTTATCTGACTTACTTCACTTAGTATTCTCTGTCCACCCATGTTGCTGCAAATAGCAGCGTTTCACTATTTTTTATGGTTAGTAGTCCATTGTGTGTCCATAGCCATATACATAATACTCCATTGTGTGTATGGCTAAGTAATAGTCTATTTTTTAATGGCTAATTAATAGTCCACACATATATGTATATATGGGCTTCTCAAATGGCCCAGCAGGTAAAGAACCCACCTGCACTGCCAGAGATGCAGGATATGTAGATCCCATCCCTGGATTGGGAAAATCCTGTGGAGGAGGGCATGGCAGCTCACTCCAGTATTCTTGCTGGGAAAATCCTATGGACAGAGAAGCCTGGGGGCTACAATCCATGGGTTGCAAAGAGTTGGACATGACTGAAGCAACTGAGCACACATCTTTATAAATTCACCTCTATGTCATTTTCTTGAGCAAAATAGAAACTTTTGGTTGTATCACACAACTATGTGCATAACAGTGCTTGTAACAAATCACCCCAAACTCAGTGGCTTAAACAAGATTCATTTATTCTTGTTCCCTCTTCTATGGGTCAGTAGGGATCACTGGGCTTAGTCTCAAGTCTGCACGTTAGGTTCAGGTCTGCTTTCTGCATCACTCTTCACTGACAAACTCTGAGCGAACTAGAGTATATTCTCATGAGGAAGGCAAAAGCGCAAGAGATTAAGCCCAACTTTGGAGGCACATTGCCAGCTTCTACTGACTTCACATCTGCTGACATCTCATTGACCAAAAGTAAGTCACAGAGCCAAGCCCAAAATGAAGAGGCAAAAAAGTACACTTCACCCACCATGAGGCCAAGGCAAGTTACATGGTCAAAGCCAACATCAGTGGAATGAAAACTGTACTCCTCCTATGGAGGTGAGAGTAGAGAGAATGAATATTTGCTCCAAATAGCTTTATCAACCCATGCTAGTGAAATGTTAATTAGAACTGCATTATATGTTAACTTAATAAAAACAGACATTTTAATAACAGTTGCTCTATTAAGAATATATTATCTATACAAGTAATTTTTAAGTAATTTTCTGAAAAAGAGCATGTATGTACCTTTTAATCAAAGTTCTTATGGAATTTAATAGAAGTCCAATAAACGTTTGCTGAACCATTTTACTTTTCTTATCTTTAGTACAAGTTTAAAATCATATTTATAGCCATTTAATTTTAGTATGCAGAAATGATATTAATTTTACATATTTGTCTTGCATTTGTTTGCTATACTGAAAAACTCTAGTTAAGGTGTAGAAGTTTCCTTTGGTCTGTTCCAGTCTGCAATCTCAATGTTTTTAAATGATCTTTCTCACTTTTTTTCAATGTTTATCGCATCGACCAAAGCTTATCAAAAATTACAAATAACAGTTTCTGAANTGTCTTGCATTTGTTTGCTATACTGAAAAACTCTAGTTAAGGTGTAGAAGTTTCCTTTGGTCTGTTCCAGTCTGCAATCTCAATGTTTTTAAATGATCTTTCTCACTTTTTTTCAATGTTTATCGCATCGACCAAAGCTTATCAAAAATTACAAATAACAGTTTCTGAAGAGAATTTTTTAAAAGAATGCTTCTAATGTTTGATCACTCAACATAATGTTGACCTGACTCTACCATATTAAGGAAGAACTCAGTTGCTTTTAGAATTATTTTTTCTAAAATTATATCTATACATGTTGAATTTTATCAAATGTCTTTGGGTCTTATATTGTTATGACTATGATTTTTTTTTTGAAATGTATCAAGATAGTACTTTCTTGCTTTGAACCATCTTTGCTAATTAATTTTGTGTTTTTCATGATGTATGTATTAGTCAAGGTTCTCTAAAGAAACAGAGCCAACAGGATGTGTGTATATATAGAAAGCAGTTTCTTTTAAGGAATTGGCTCCTGCAGTTGTGGAGGCTTGGTGAGATGAAATAGTTCACTGTGCTTGAGACTCAAGGAAGAGTTGCAGTTTAAGTCCAGAGGCAGTCGGTCAGTCTTTGTTTAATTAGGATTTCAGCTGTTTGGATAAAGTCCATCATGTTATGGAGGGTAATCTGCTTTACTCAATTTAAGTGATACTTGCATCCAAAAATCAACCTCACAGAAACATCCAGGATAACGTTTTACCAGATACTTGGATATTATGGTCTAGGCAAGTTGACATTTGCAATTAACCATAACAGTGTATAACTCTCTTAATGAATCATCGAATTTGAAAATTTTCCATGAATAGTTATGAATTATGTAAAATCATTCTCTTATATTGTAGATAAGGAAATTGAAATAAGAACAGATTATACAGCTTGCTCCAGATCATACTTGCTCAAAATGGCAGGACTGAGTCTTAAAATCCAGACTCCAGAGCATCCAATGTACTGGAACCTTATTCTTTATATTGACCCTACTTCATTTCCTCAGGGGTGAACTGCCTAGGTCTTTCATAAGTGATTTAATTGCTTTTGTTGAGCTGGATGATGAGTGTAAGAGTTGTGATTTTTACTTACTGGCATAAGCTGATATAAGTCGATTATCTCGCTGAAGTCCACATCTGGACTGAGTACAAAGGTGAAGCCCACCTCTTGACTTTTTGCTGTATTGTACTGCTAGGCATAACAACCACAAGACCACCATTCTTGCTATCTTGTGATGGATTGACCTCCTGTTTCTCTCCTTGCATTTTTTTAAAGGAAACTGCTGTTTTGTGAGTTACTTAAGCTCTATTTCAAAAACAGTATGGCTGATAACTGTCTCTGAATGCCCTGAACCTCTTAACCTTGTAGTTTTGAAGCAATATAAGCTTTTAGACAGGATGTGATCAGAACCGCCTTTCAGAGTGAATATGTTGACTTTCTCAAATTAAAGAACTGGGGGAATATGGTAATATAGTCTCTTGATTTTAAATTAGGTGGAAATTGATATTGTTTGTCAGGATCCACTGAGGATGAAAATGAGGCAAAGTTTTAGGTGCTGAGCTATGTGCCAAATAGCCCTTGTGTTCTTCCTCAAATATCTACTTCAAAGAGGCAGATTTGTCTTTGATATCCCTGGGAACCACATGAATATGAACTAACTCCAATTGCCCTCATCATCTCCAGAATTTATTTATTTATTTTTAGTGCCTGGGTCTGTGGTCAATTTGCTTACTTGCTTCTCAAAACCAGCATGATTATTATAACTCTCCTTTTCATTAAATAACCCACTCTCGGGCCTGTTGTTATTATCCCCACTTAGAAGCTGCAATTGGGGTTACCTAACATGAGGTCATTCATCTCTTCAGTGAGTGGTGTGCCTGTGTTAAAAACACTTATGCTGGCAAAACCATGGGAATCACGGCAACAGAATGATATTCACCATCTGAGCTACCTTGACATTTTCCTGCTAGCAGGAAGCTTTCTTTTTTCCTTTTTTACCTTTAAGATAGAAGAATGCCTCAAATTCTATAGGCTACATAATCATGCCCATGAGCTTTCTCTTTTCAATGCATCCTGCCCCCATGACTTGTTTTTCCATAAGTGATGTTAAGTGTGCAGAAAGCCAATTAAGAGATTGCACTTAGGATTTATTCTTTTACTCATTTCTCAACGCTTATTGGCCTAACTACTAGAAAAAAAAAATGATGTTAAAAGAAAAATAATGTATTCTATATAGGCCCTTCCATTTCTTACCTTCATACCTTAGTTCAGATTGGCAAGGTTCTCTGTGCTATCTTCACAGGTAGAAAATCTACGCATTCCTCAGAGCTCAGTCCAAAAGCTATTTCCTCCATGGTGGTTTGCCTGATTCTCCGTAGAAGCCGTGGCTCCTTCCTGTGACCCTCTTCAGCACTTTTTGTTGTAACTAATAGTGATAAACACTTGCATAGTTCTTTAAGCTTTACAAAGCTTATAGACATATTATCCCATTTAATAAGTTTGTAAACTTGAGATATTCTCCACTTTGAATTGAAAACACTAAACCAAAGAAGCACAAAGAGGTTAAGTAATTTGTTAAGTGCCACACAACTGTCCTCTGTATTCTGACATCAAATTTCTTCCTTTGTCAGCTATATTCAATTGCTCTCAAATCACCGTCATCTTAGCTAGCCCTTACTGAGCAATTCTTTTCACCAGGCATTCCTCTAGGTGGGTATATGCAGCAAAAGTAATACCTAACGCCTCCTTTTCAGATTCTCACAGTCTTCAAAGGAACTCTATGCAATATTATTATCCTTCTATTTACAAATGGTAATCCAAAGAATGTTCTACTACACAATTGGGTTCATCTCACATGATAGCAAAGCATTGCTCAGAATTCTCCAAGCTAGTCCTCAACAATACATGAGCTGAGAGCCTCACAGATGTTAAAACTGGATTAGAAAAAGCAGAGGAACCAACATTTTTTGGATCATAGAAAAAGCAAGAAAAACATCTTCTGTTTCATTGACTATGCTAAAGCCTTTGACAGTGGGAATCACAACAAACTGTGGAGAATTCTTAAAGAAATGGGAATAGCAGACCATCTTACCTGCTTCCTGATAAATATATATGCAGGTCAAGAAGCAACAGTTAGAACTGGACATGAAAAAATAGACTAGTTCCAAATTGGGAAAGGAGGATATCAAGGCTGTATATTGTCACTTTGCTTATTTAACTTCTATGCAGACTATATCATGTGAACTACTGGACTGGATGAAGCACAAGCTGGAATCAAGATTGCCGGGAGAAATATCAATCACCTCAGATATGCAGATGACACCACTCTTATGGCAGAAAGTGAAGCAGAACTAAAGAGCATCTTGATGAAAGTGAAAGAGGAGAGTGAAAAACCTGGCTTAAAACTCAAAATTCAGAAACCTAAGATCATGGCATTCTTTGGCATTGCTTTTCTTTGGAATTGGAATGAAAACTGACCTTTTCCAGTCCTGCGGCCACTGCTGAGTTTTCCAAATTTGCTGGCATATTGAGTGCAGCACTTTCAGAGCATCATCTTCCAGGATTTGAAACAGCTCAACTGGAATTCCATCACCTCCACTAGCTTTGTTCTTAGTGATGCTTTCTGAGGCCCATTTGACTTCACATTCCAAGATGTCTGGCTCTAGATTAGTGATCACATCCTCATGATTATCTGGGTTGTGAAGATCTTTTCTGTACAGTTCTTCTGT
>SJYX01010473.1:176926-233621 GCA_006410675.1 Oreotragus oreotragus | reverse complement strand
CTTCAACATCAGTCCTTCCAATGAACACCCAGGACTGATATCTTTTAGGATGGACTGGTTGGATCTCCTTGCAGTCCAAGGGACTTTCAAGAGTCTTCTCCAATAACACAGTTCAAAAGCATCAATTCTTCGGCTCTCAGCTTTCTCTATAGTCCAACTCTCACATCCATAGATGACCACTGGAAAAACCATAGCCTTGATTAGATGGACCTTTGTTGGCAGTGTAATATCTCTGCTTTTAAAAATGCTATCTAGGTTGGTCATAACTTTTCTTCTGAGGAGTAAGCATCTTTTAATTTCATGGCTGCAATCACCATCTGCAGTGATTTTGGAGCCCAAAAAATAAAGTCTGACACTGTTTCCACTGTTTCCCCATCTATTTCCCATGAAGTGATGGGACCGGATGCCATGATCTTCGTTTTCTGAATGTTGAGCTTTAAGCCAACTTTTTCACTCTCCTCTCACTTTCATCAAGAGGCTTTTTAGTTTCTGTTCACTTTCTGCCATAAGGGTGGTGTCATCTGCATATGTGAGGTTATTGATATTTCTCCTGGCAATCTTGATTCCAGCAAAGCTAGACAGCATATTAAAAGCATAGATATTACTTTACCGACAAAGGTCCATATAGTCAGTGCTATGCTTTTGCCAGTAGTCAATGTATGGATGTGAGACTTGGACCATAAAGAAAGCTGAGCTCCGAAGAACTGATGCTTTTGAACTGTGGTGTTGGAGAAAACTCTTGAGTGTCTTGGATTGCAAGGAGATCAAACCAGTCAATCCTAAAGGAAATCAGTCCTGAATATTCATTGGATGGACAGATGTTGAAGCTGAAGCTCCAGTACTTTGGCCACCTGATGTGAAGAACTGACTCATTTAAAAAGACCCTAATGCTGGGAAGGATTGAAGGTGGGGGGAGAAAGGGATGAAAAAGGTTGAGATGGTTGGATGGCATCACAGACTAAATGGACATGAGTTTGAGCAAGCTCTGGGAGTTGGTGATGGATAGGGAGGCCTGGTGTGCTGCAGTCCATGGGGTCTCACAGAGGTGGACAGGACTCAGCAACTGAACTGAACTGAAACCAAAGGGCAGGGGTTTTCCTGGTAGCTCAGTCAGCAAAGAATCTGCCTGCAACACAGAAGACCTGAAATCAATTCCTGGATTGGGAAGATCCCATGGAAAAGGAAATGGCAACCCACTCCAGTATTCTTGCCTGGAAAATCTCATGGACAGAGGAGCCTGGCGGGCTGCAGTCTACACGGTTGCAAGAGTCGATATGACTTAATGACAAAACCACCACCACCACCAATCCAAAGGACAGTGATACACAACTTATTCAAGGTCAGGTAAATTTGAGAAGCTACTGGGAGTGTCAGTATTCCACATCACAAATGTGGTATCTAATTAGTGAAAATGCTACAGGTCACAAGTGCCAGAGGCTACCCTTCAGTCACCAATGCTACAGGAAGATTGAGTCCCAATTCAAAACTTGCAGGAGTGCATCCCATTCCCAGAATCTGCATGGCATCCAAGACCCTAGTGGCCAGGAAATCTGGGAAATGTAGTTGTCGGTTTTCCAGCTCTTGCTGTGTAGTATGGGGGGGGGGGGGGGGGGGGGNCCAGAGGCTACCCTTCAGTCACCAATGCTACAGGAAGATTGAGTCCCAATTCAAAACTTGCAGGAGTGCATCCCATTCCCAGAATCTGCATGGCATCCAAGACCCTAGTGGCCAGGAAATCTGGGAAATGTAGTTGTCGGTTTTCCAGCTCTTGCTGTGTAGTATGGGGGGGGGGGGGAGAGCATAGCAGGAGGCAAAAGACCAAAAGACAGTAGCTAGCATAGCTGTGATAATT
The DNA here is from genome assembly GCA_006410675.1 of Oreotragus oreotragus. Lineage (NCBI taxonomy): Eukaryota > Metazoa > Chordata > Mammalia > Artiodactyla > Bovidae > Oreotragus > Oreotragus oreotragus. Next base: position 231,769 of record SJYX01010473.1, on the reverse strand, counting down.
TTGTGTAGCTATTGGCTATTCCTTTTGAATAAGATGCTGTTAAGATGTTCATTGACTATTTAGTAAGTCACATTTTCAATGGTTTCACTCAACCAAAAGAAAGAGATGAACCACTGTATAGTTTAATGTAAACAACAGTTGTTTTTTAACAAGTAGTATAATACAGGACCAAGAAAGGAGTGGATGTTTCCTATAGCTCAGGAAGAGAAACTTATGCTATTTTTATTGGAAAAGTAATAACAGAAGCAAATGCTCAGAAGGCTATATCTAGATATATACTTTTGCAATCACTCAGTGAATATGTGACTAACTAAATGCTTCTTTAATCCTTCAACTTTCTAAGTAATGATTGGGTAGAAACTCTGCTCCCCTTTTTTTTAGTAAGTCACATTTTCAATGGTTTCACTCAACCAAAAGAAAGAGATGAACCACTGTATAGTTTAATGTAAACAACAGTTGTTTTTTAACAAGTAGTATAATACAGGACCAAGAAAGGAGTGGATGTTTCCTATAGCTCAGGAAGAGAAACTTATGCTATTTTTATTGGAAAAGTAATAACAGAAGCAAATGCTCAGAAGGCTATATCTAGATATATACTTTTGCAATCACTCAGTGAATATGTGACTAACTAAATGCTTCTTTAATCCTTCAACTTTCTAAGTAATGATTGGGTAGAAACTCTGCTCCCCTTTTCTGCTCAAATGCTATGTTATTAGCATTACTTTTTGCCCATAACCAATTATTTTCTAAATATTCTGCAACATACTGATTTAAATATTAGATAAATTGCTATCAATTCCTCATCTGACCAGCCACTCATTTCATACTTGTGAACTCCTATTCTGGTAATGGTCTTATCATGAAAATGTCTCATGACTGTCTTTTCCAATGACTTCCAAATGATTAGGGCAAAGTTGGCTCTGATGAGTAAGTGTCTCAAGTGGGTCTTTGTTTGAAAAAGTGTCACTACTTTTATGGGGAATTAATGTAAAGGTAGACATTTATTTACCAAAGAGTCTGGACTTCGGAATTACTAGCTAATAATTACCCCACTTGTCATTGTCTTAGGTCTTTTCTGATTATTCCTCTCTTTTTATAAAGAAACCTGCCTACAATATCTTATGGATTTTCTCCCTCAAGTGTACTTTCAATGAAGTTTCCTGGAAGATTGATTGGAACAAGGATTTCAGTTCATGGCATCCTGTTACTCAGCTCAGATTTGTTCGTCATTAGTGCTATAACTTCTCTTGTGCTCACTTTCATGATTTTCTAACCTGGAGTTAATTCTGTGACAGTGTATTAATACGGACAGTGTACCTTTCACCCAATGAGTGTTTTTAATAGATTTTCCCAGGTTAATGACACTGGAGGTCCCCAGAGGGAAAACAAGGCATTTGGTTCAGATGTCTTGTGGGATCTGAACCTACTAGAATGCTCTTCTAGGGATCTCATCACTGATTGGCCAACAACAGGAGCCTGCACCTCATCAATTCCCCTTCACTGAAGCTGTAGGATGTGGTGCAGGTTCTTTATCCAGCAATTTCCTTTTTCTCATTTTCTAACTCATGAAAGAGATCTGGAAACATTTGGAAAACTTGGGACTCAGCAAATTGTGAGATTGATTTTCCTATGTTGTTCCCATAATGTTCAGATTGAGATGAGGTACTTCACGTCACTGAACTCTAAGTTACCTTCTTTAGAACAGAGTCAATACCACTTCCTTGGAAAGTAATAAGGCTGTGATGAGTCAGATTTTTACCATGTAGTCTGCACTAAGTGTCTCAGGGCTAATGGCATCACTTGAGGTAGTGAATAGGGTGGCAACAATGTAGAGCCTGTGTTGTGAATCAATCTATTAGTCCTTAAGACCATTTGAGGGACTTCTCTGGCAGTCCATTGGTTAAGAATCCATGCTTCCACTGCAGAAGAACATAGGTTCGACCCCTATTCAGGGAACTATTATACACACACACACACACACACACGCAAACATTCAGTCTATAGACTCTGACATCATCCTGCCTTTCAGCTAATCATTCATTTCATGCACCTCTTCCCAACGGTGCACGATGCTTTGACTATGATGAATCACTTTGAATTCCAGAATATCCTATATATTCATATCTTTCTGACTTCAAATGTCTGCACCTCCCCTCACTTACCTGGTGAACTACTCATCCTCCAGGACTTTTCTGATTACCTTCTTCTCCTTGGAGTGCTTGGGTTCTTAATGTAGCTTCTACCTAATTCTGTTAGAGCACCTATAACCATTTATTACCCTTACTTGTGTGCAGAGCTGACTTCCTGTGTATACCCATAATCTCCTTACAGGTAGGACCCTCTTTATGTCTCAAATCCCCTCTATTCCCTTCCTGTCTGTAGTGATGCCTCCAGACAGAGAGAAGCACATCCAAAAAATATTTTTAAATTCTGAGTTTAGAAGCAATATTTATTCAACCCTAACAGAGAAACAAATTCGTTTTATTAGAAGATGTGGCTCTCCTCAGTTGTAATATGTTCAGTGGGTGTGAATTCTCAGGAAGATTTGTATTTCATAAGAATCACAGGAAGGAGGACAGTGATTGGGAGTTGTGAAGGCACATTTGAACTCAATATAAGTAATAACTTTCTGGGCATTAGAACTCTTCAGAATTTGAAATGTGCTATGTTGTCAAATAATGAGGTCTCAATGACTGAAAGTATTTGTACCAAGACTCACAGATATGCTACCAAATATATATTCTCCTACTGATGTGGAATACATGCTTTGCCAAGTTCTTTTCTAATTTTAAGATGCTATTTTTATCTGTAATTTAGTTCAAGCACCATTAAATTCTCATAATTGCTAATTATGGATTTGATATCCATCAATTTATCTCAGTCTTCATTTAAAATTTTTAATTAATCAAAGTCAATGAAAAAATTATCTTCTACCTCATTTTCCAATGAATCCAGCTGTCCTTGTTTGTGTGTGTTTTTACTCCTTGTCTATGTGTATTATAAAATTCCCAAAACTTTTCTGATATCTTTCAATTTAGGAAAGCAAATACTGGAATGGGCCAGGTACAGCCGGAGATAAAAAGAACATATGATAATGATTATGGGAGCTAACATTTGTCAGGTGTTTACTGGTGTTTTACACATATTAACACATTTGTCACAACATTCCTATGTGGTTGGCACTATAGTTCTTCCCATTTTATGAATTAGATTACTGTGGCACAGAGAGATTTCCTAATTTGCCCAAGATCATAAGGTTGCTAGGTGGAAGAACCCAAGCAATATGATCTGAAATTTAACCTATAACCAGTAAGCACTGTTGACCTTTGGTCAATAAATTTAATAAGATAATATCTCTTACTTCAAAGATGATTTCATCCAGTAGAATTACCTGTGTTTATTATACACTGGATAAGGCAGTCTTTACTAAAGATTTCTTCTTTGAACTTTCTCTTTATTGTTGTTGCTTTTGTTTCTTTATATTGTTGTTATACTGACATTGGCTAACTATACCATTTATGATTTTCTAAATTTGCTATCTACCTATATGTCTTTATTTTAAAACTTTTTTATTTTTAAAATTTTATTGGAGTGTAGTTGATTTGCAATGTTTTGTTAGTTTTTGGTGTACAGCAAAGTGAATCAGTTATACATAGAAATCTACCCACTGGATTCTTTTCCCATATATGCCACTACACAGTATTGAGTAGAGTTCCCTGTGTTGTACAGTAGGTCCTTATCAGTTATCTCTTTTATATATAGTAGTGTGTATATGTCCATCCCAATCTCCTAATTTATCCCATCCCCCCACTTAACCCCTGATAACCATGTTTGTTTTCTACATCTGTCATTCTATTTCTGTTTTGTATATAAGTTCATTTGTATTCATTTTTTAGATTCCACATATAAAGTGATATCATATGACTCTGCCTTTCTCTGTCTGATTTACTTCACTCAGTATGACAATCTCTAGGTCCATCCATTTTGCTGCCAATGGCATTATTTCATTCTTTTATGGCTGAGTAGTATTCCATTGTATATATGCACCACATCTTCCTTATTCATTCCTCTGATAGACATTTAGGTTGCTTCCATGTCCTGATTATTATAAATAGTCCTGCAGTGAACACTGGGGTGCACGTATCTTTTCAAATCTTTAGTTTGAACTCACAGGATGTGATTCTATTTTCAGAATTATGTTAATTATCCTCTGCTGAGACTTCTCCGTTTATATTTTTGTTTCTGTGGAAACCAAAATAATATCAAATATTTCAATGACAAATTGACTTTTTCTATAAACCCACCCTTGGACTTGGACTTCCCTGGTGTAGACGGTTAAGCATCTGTCTACAATGCGGGAGACCTGGGTTCAATCCCTGGGTCAGGAAGATCCCCTGGAGAAGGAAATGGCAATCTACTCTAGTACTACTGCCTGGAAACTCCCATGGACAGAGGAGCCTGGCAGGCTACATGTAGTCCATGGTGTCGCAAAGAGTCGGACACGACTGAGCAACTTCACTTCACTTCATAAGCCCACGAAGTCCCTGGAAAGACTTAGAGAAGCAATTTTCAAGCTTTAACACACATCAGATTCACCTCAAGGATTGGATAAACTACTCATTTCTGGGCCCTAATTCAGGGTATCAGAGTGAGTTGATCTGGGGCCAGTTTCAAGCGTTTGCATGTGTAGCATATTCCCAGATAATGCTGATGCTTCTGGTCCTGGCACCATACTTTGAGAGGCTAGGCTTTTTAGAGGTTAGGTGTTTCACGAATATCTTGCGTGTTTTTAGAACACTTCTAAAGCACACCCAGGAGTTACACACATTCACAGTATTATCCCAACTCTCAAAATTTTTGAGTTGATGCCATTCAATCCTCTACTGACTCTGTTAATTTGGTCCAGAACACTACATTTTTCACTATTTGATAACATACCTGCATCTACTTGGTCCAAAAAGTCATTTGGGAGTAGAAATCTGTGTGATGCCTATATAGGAAAAGACCAAGCAAATAATTGAGACTGTTAATACCTTCTTTTCCAAATTATATTTTGTAGTTTTCATACAACATATATAGCAGATGCTCAAAGAATGTTTGTTAAGTGAATGAGTGAGTATCTCTTATGGGGAAACCTTATTCCACCAAGTTAGACTGACTTACCACATATCTCTAACCATGCTGGAGTAGGGATAACTTATTTCTGATTTAAAGAAATCATTAATTTTATTGATCCAAAAGAGCCATGAAAAATTATTTTTCTCTTCTTACTTGTTTCAATGTTTTCAATCTGGGCTCAGCCAGCAGTGCCACAGCTGAATGGACTGCATAGATTTTAATAAGGACTCCTATTTCGAGGGAGGATAATAAGTGAGTCTGGAGGGCAGGGTCATACTTTCAAAGGCAAAGATTAAAATGCTAGGGCAGGCTGAGAAGGCTGAGAAGAAGGTGTAATTTCTCACTGTGGATTTCCTCAGAGTGCCATTAGCTTACCAAGAAGAACTGGGGCTAGGTTACATTTACATAAAGGAAGCAATGTGGAGCTGAGTTACCTTAATATTCTTTTGGCATCATTTCAATTATTTGTTAGACTAATAGGAATTTGATCTAAAACATGTTTTCTGGTATCGTATTTTTTAGCATGGCAAAGCACAGAATATTTTCTGTTTTCCTCTAATGATTGTCATGGATGCCCTTACATTGACCATATAAGTGAATCCCAAGACACTTAAGTACAGAGATCTCCAATTCTAACAGTGGTGTGTCTCTGTTGCATAAATAAGGCTATTGCGTCTCGCTTGGCATCAATGCTAGAATCTTAGCATTTGGGGCAGCTTACAGCAATCATACACAGATTTGTTCTCCATTAGAAATTAATGATATAATCCTTGGGATTTTAGCTGCATTATATAGGTATGGAGACTAAGTCACTACAAGTTTAAGTGATTTGTCCAAAATAAACAACTATCAGTGGTGAGAGCTGTGACATCTCAGATTTATTTACCCCTTGCTCAATGCCAGATTCCAGATAATGTACTGCCCCGCACCTCAGTAAAGCGTAGCTTCTTTTATTCCCATTTCTCTGATGAAGAAAAATATGAGGCAGGGGCAAGATCAGGGCCAAAGGGCAAGGCTGATGGGGTGGTGTGAACAGGGGTGAAAGCTGATTCTTTGGGGAAGTGCATCTCCAGAATCTAAGTAGAAACGTATTCCACCCTGCCGTGTCAAAGGGATTCCTTAGTTTATATCCCTTTCCTCTCTCAGTCTGGGCTGCTGCAGGTTTGTGAACAGCAGCTGCATTAGCAAGCAGCCAGGGCTCCCTCCAGATGAGCTAATGTGCCGCCAGAGTGCAGACTAGCAGGGCTCCCCTCGCAGACCAAGAAAGAAATCTGCACTTGCCTTGCAGCCCCAATTATTCAAATCTGCTCACACCTCTGAGGTGCAGAGATGCTGGTTGGTTCAAGCAGAGGCCAGCCTCTGTTCTTCAGACTCTCCTTTACCGGCTCTGTCCCCTCCTGCTGCTTAAGCAGGGGCCAGGCTGTACCCCCTTGGACGAGGAGCACAGTCATTCCCGCAGTCTCCAAGACCCCTCTGGCTGCTCTGTCAGCAGTTGAATGCTTGCCTGGGCTCTGCAGGACTCTGGAGTCTGGAGCCTGTTGGCCCGGAGGCAAGAGGGCTGCCAGATGTGCTGGCAACCAAATGGCAGAAGCTACTGTGCAATTACAGTGATACAGAAATGAGCTGGGAAATTCTTTCCCCACTAGGCTTGGAATGCAGAGTAACTGAGGTGAAACTAGTGTGCCAGTGGCTGTATCTGTTCAAGGATGTCTTCCTTTTCAGGGTAAGGGGTTTAAAAGCAGGTTGTTTAGTATTTGATACCGGAAGTGTGACCTGTAGGTTGCCATTCCTTGTAGGTGCTGGTTAGATACGTGAAATTCCAGGGCCCACTCCACACCTACCTAATGAATCAAAATCTACATTTTAACAAGATCTACAGAGGGTTAGCTAGCATGTTTGAGAAGCCCTAACCTAAATAACACTCAGAAGCCTGGAGAGAATCCTAGGGGCTTGCTCAGCACTTGGCTGTGACATTTTCTGTGTCCTTTCCTAGCATAACTTGGTCACATCGAATGGGGTTTAACCTCCATTACTGGGGCGTGGGGTGATATTAACCCTTCCGTGCTTTCTGGCCCGGTGTGACATTTCCAGAGGACTGCATGAAGTGATGTCCAGACAAGGAATTAGCAGTTGCATAAGGACTGCATGGCCTTCTCCTGGCAGTCCATGAGGCCATGGCCCTCTGTGGACCAGCCACTCACAACATCACATCTTATAGTCAGAAAAACCCACAACAGCCCTGGTGGGGGCAGCTACACAGCTAATTGAGGAAAAGCATACTGAAAATGATGTGGCTATTAACATTTTTATGGCTGGACTGCTTTGCAAAGCAGAGGGAAAGTATTACTCTTCTAGGATTAATATTTTTGACAAAAAGTCTGCAGGAGAGGAAGCTTTTTCTGATAAATATAATTCTGCTGCTGATTTATCTAGTAATGGAGACTTGAAATTACAGGAATCAATGTGTATGTGAAAGCCATTGTCACTTGGTTAATTGTGTTTTGCCAGCAGTATTGGGGAAGCACTTTATGCTTGGTGCAGCCAAAAGCATTTCAGCCAGAATTCTGTATTGTAAGTGATGGGACTAAATGTAGATAAAGAAAATGACACCTACAATTTCAGATTCCTGGACACTTGATGCAGCCAGAGGCTTAATGTCCCTGCTCCCTTGCACCTGGGCTGTGGCATTTAGATGTGTTTCCTCTATAGCAGTGGTTCTTATTTATTTTGCTTCTCTTAAAAAAAAATTATTTTTAATTGAAGAATACTTGTTTTATAATAACGTGTTGGTTTCTGCTATATATCAACATTAATCAGCCATAGGTATACATATGTCCCCTCCCTCTTGAACTTCCCTCCCATCCCATCCCACCCCTCTTGATGTCCTACTCCATTCACAGGGTATGATCCACTGTAAAATGGACCTTGATCATTCATTCATTCCTTCAGTTATTAACAATTATCCTGATTACCTAGTATGTATCAGGCTCTATTCTAAGCCCCTGGGAGAGAGCAGTGAACAACACAGATTACCTCTAGCTCTAATCTAGTGACAGGAGCCAATAAACTACAAAAATATATATAAACGTATAAGTGATAAGTGGTATGAAGGAAAACTGAAGCAGGAAAGGGAGTTGGAGTCCGGTCTATTCATAGGAGGTGTTTAGAGAAGGATTTTGTGAAAAGGTGACATGTAGCAGAAACCTCAAGAAAGTGAGGGAGAAAGTCATGTGAATACCTGGAGGAAGACTGTTCTCAGCAGAAGAAAAGGCAAGAACACATGGCCTGAGCTGGGAGCTTGTTTCAGAGATTTAAAGTACAGGGAGGGGTCAAGGTGTATAATGATAATATTACCTCACAGAGCTGCCACGAGAATTCTGGGCAGCAAACATGGAAACCCTGGGAGAATTTAAAAGCACCTTGCAAATACTCATTATTTTCATTGCTGTGGTCCCTCAGAGTGTAATAGTGGGGTTGCCAAGTGACTTGGAGGTTAACCTTCATTTTCTGTCTCTACAAAAGCAAAGAGGGAACAACTGTTGGCCCCAGACTCTGGTAATTGTGCACAGAGGCCCAGAAATAGGAATATTTTCCTAACATGGAGCTGAGACGAGTCTATGTGTGCCCTTCAGATTGACAAATCTTTTAGGTTGATGAAGACAGAGTCGATGGATGGAAGATCATTGTTGCTGTGACCAGTCTCACCTCGTACACTTCTCTGGTTCAGGAGGGTGCTCACCACAAGCCAACTGAGGCTTCAGGCGAACAACTAGCCTCTCACAAAGGTTCCCAGCTATACTGGGACAGAAATCACTGAGGAATTTAAAGACCTGGTCCCTGCATGGCCAGGGACCAGGGGGAAGCAGTTAGGGCAGCCTCTGACAGCCCAGGCTTGCCAACAACTAATCCCCCAGAGGAATCAAGCTCTCCCAAAGGATAAAATTGAAATATTTGAAATATAATCTGCATACTTTTTTTTCCCCCAGGTGATGAAATGGTCTATTTTTTATAAAAGGCTGAGAAAATTAAAATGCTGAAAGGCTTTGTGTTTGGGAGTAAGACTTGACAGCTGGGGGCAGGGACTGGAGATGGCACCCCAAAGGCCCTGGGAGTCTAGACCTGGCCTGTCTGCCTACTCGTTAACATCTTAGGTTTAAGGGGGCTTTTTCAACGTACTTTGCATCTCTAATCTCGTAATGATGACGGCAAGGTCATAGATGATGTGTGTGTGTCTTCCATCCTCCTTTAGCTGAATAAGCCACTTGTAGCTGAAAGGCATTTCAGTCATTAATTTGATTATCCTGTTAGATTTTTCCCTCAATGAGTTTCACTAAGCTGCCTCTCCCCACTCTTTGACAGATAAATGAAGTAGCTTCAGAACTGAAAGATTAATGCTTGTGCTTTATCATCTGAATTCCAAAGCTTTCTCCTTTCAGACATCAGGTGATGAAATGGTCTATTTTTTATAAAAGGCTGAGAAAATTAAAATGCTGAAAGGCTTTGTGTTTGGGAGTAAGACTTGACAGCTGGGGGCAGGGACTGGAGATGGCACCCCAAAGGCCCTGGGAGTCTAGACCTGGCCTGTCTGCCTACTCGTTAACATCTTAGGTTTAAGGGGGCTTTTTCAACGTACTTTGCATCTCTAATCTCGTAATGATGACGGCAAGGTCATAGATGATGTGTGTGTGTCTTCCATCCTCCTTTAGCTGAATAAGCCACTTGTAGCTGAAAGGCATTTCAGTCATTAATTTGATTATCCTGTTAGATTTTTCCCTCAATGAGTTTCACTAAGCTGCCTCTCCCCACTCTTTGACAGATAAATGAAGTAGCTTCAGAACTGAAAGATTAATGCTTGTGCTTTATCATCTGAATTCCAAAGCTTTCTCCTTTCAGACACACAGTAACAAAAGTAAAATGGACATCTTCAGCTTTACTACTTTTCAGTGACAGGGTCTGTTTTATAAAACTTATGCTCTAATATCAGTTTATTCTGCAGTCTGGAGGGATTGGTAAGAAAAAAAGCGGGGGAACGGGAGGCTAAGCATAAAGACAACTCCAAACCAGGATAAATGAATATAAAAAATGTGAGATCATTATGTTCTCTGAGTTCTATGGGAACTGAGTCAACATCCTAGAAGGCTTGGGAAAGTAGTCCAGACCAGACAGAAACCAGGCACGCAGCCAGGATGAGCAGCTAGAAAAACTCCGAGGCACCACTCTGTCTCTTATACACATCTAGATGTGTATAAGAGACAGCAATTATCCTGATTACCTAGTATGTATCAGGCTCTATTCTAAGCCCCTGGGAGAGAGCAGTGAACAACACAGATTACCTCTAGCTCTAATCTAGTGACAGGAGCCAATAAACTACAAAAATATATATAAACGTATAAGTGATAAGTGGTATGAAGGAAAACTGAAGCAGGAAAGGGAGTTGGAGTCCGGTCTATTCATAGGAGGTGTTTAGAGAAGGATTTTGTGAAAAGGTGACATGTAGCAGAAACCTCAAGAAAGTGAGGGAGAAAGTCATGTGAATACCTGGAGGAAGACTGTTCTCAGCAGAAGAAAAGGCAAGAACACATGGCCTGAGCTGGGAGCTTGTTTCAGAGATTTAAAGTACAGGGAGGGGTCAAGGTGTATAATGATAATATTACCTCACAGAGCTGCCACGAGAATTCTGGGCAGCAAACATGGAAACCCTGGGAGAATTTAAAAGCACCTTGCAAATACTCATTATTTTCATTGCTGTGGTCCCTCAGAGTGTAATAGTGGGGTTGCCAAGTGACTTGGAGGTTAACCTTCATTTTCTGTCTCTACAAAAGCAAAGAGGGAACAACTGTTGGCCCCAGACTCTGGTAATTGTGCACAGAGGCCCAGAAATAGGAATATTTTCCTAACATGGAGCTGAGACGAGTCTATGTGTGCCCTTCAGATTGACAAATCTTTTAGGTTGATGAAGACAGAGTCGATGGATGGAAGATCATTGTTGCTGTGACCAGTCTCACCTCGTACACTTCTCTGGTTCAGGAGGGTGCTCACCACAAGCCAACTGAGGCTTCAGGCGAACAACTAGCCTCTCACAAAGGTTCCCAGCTATACTGGGACAGAAATCACTGAGGAATTTAAAGACCTGGTCCCTGCATGGCCAGGGACCAGGGGGAAGCAGTTAGGGCAGCCTCTGACAGCCCAGGCTTGCCAACAACTAATCCCCCAGAGGAATCAAGCTCTCCCAAAGGATAAAATTGAAATATTTGAAATATAATCTGCATACTTTTTTTTTCCCCAAGGCAGGTGATGAAATGGTCTATTTTTTATAAAAGGCTGAGAAAATTAAAATGCTGAAAGGCTTTGTGTTTGGGAGTAAGACTTGACAGCTGGGGGCAGGGACTGGAGATGGCACCCCAAAGGCCCTGGGAGTCTAGACCTGGCCTGTCTGCCTACTCGTTAACATCTTAGGTTTAAGGGGGCTTTTTCAACGTACTTTGCATCTCTAATCTCGTAATGATGACGGCAAGGTCATAGATGATGTGTGTGTGTCTTCCATCCTCCTTTAGCTGAATAAGCCACTTGTAGCTGAAAGGCATTTCAGTCATTAATTTGATTATCCTGTTAGATTTTTCCCTCAATGAGTTTCACTAAGCTGCCTCTCCCCACTCTTTGACAGATAAATGAAGTAGCTTCAGAACTGAAAGATTAATGCTTGTGCTTTATCATCTGAATTCCAAAGCTTTCTCCTTTCAGACACACAGTAACAAAAGTAAAATGGACATCTTCAGCTTTACTACTTTTCAGTGACAGGGTCTGTTTTATAAAACTTATGCTCTAATATCAGTTTATTCTGCAGTCTGGAGGGATTGGTAAGAAAAAAAGCGGGGGAACGGGAGGCTAAGCATAAAGACAACTCCAAACCAGGATAAATGAATATAAAAAATGTGAGATCATTATGTTCTCTGAGTTCTATGGGAACTGAGTCAACATCCTAGAAGGCTTGGGAAAGTAGTCCAGACCAGACAGAAACCAGGCACGCAGCCAGGATGAGCAGCTAGAAAAACTCCGAGGCACCACGGCCTGTCAACTACTGGTATGAAGGCGGCTTCCCCTGTCCTCAAGGTCAAAACAGATGCCTCCTTTACTTCTTTCTTCTCTTTGACATCTATAGCAAACTCTACAGACTACAGAGGAGAAGAGAGGACCAAACACCTCCTTCTAACTTTGAAGTTCTTTGATATTCTTTGCCTTTTGTTTTCTTAAAGCCTTGATTGTGTGTTACTGTCACGGAATAGCAGGATTCCCTTACATTATGTGATAAATGTGCTGGCGAAAAGTAATTATAAAATAACAGGTTTTTTACAGAGGAATTAAGGCTATCCATGATGATTGCTAGAAGGGTATATTCATTCATCTTCACAGAGTCGTCAGGCACCGAGCTGAGCACTGGATGGGGGCAAGTGTGGAAAGACCTTATCCTGGGCCTCCTGCTCATAAATATAAATGGTGGGGGAGACAAATATGCAAATAAATAAACATGCAATTAAATTATAAGTTGTAGAAAGTGTTATATGTGATATATGCTAGAGAGTGATGACTGCCTGGTAAATGATGAGGCAACCAGCTTTGTGTAGCCAGAACTGGCCTGCCTGAGAGTTGATCTGAGACCTGAATGATGAGGAAGAGCAAGGTATATAGTAAAGCAAGGTATATAGTATAGCAAAGTATATAGGCTAGGGATGGAAACAATTGTTCTCTAACTATTTTGAAAGACAGGAAAGCCTGTCAAAAGGAGATTTTGATTGACAGAGTCACGTGATCTAAGAAAAGCTTGTCCTCTTATGCCTCTAAGGAGACTTTATCTGGTCCCCTCCCCACCTACCCCTTGTCTTTTGAAAGTACTATTCCCTTTCTTCAGCATTTTTTTCTCCCTAACTATTACTAATATCTGACATGATTTCTAATTTGCTCATTCATCTAATTTATTGCCTATATACCCCACTAGAATGTGAGTCTACAAGGACCTGCATTTTGTCCACTTTATTCACAATGACTGTCTCTGGTTCCTAGAAGAATAGCCGGATGAAAACCGTTTGTGCTATACTAAGCTAGTTCTTTTGCCCCTAGAGAGGTATACAGTTTGGAAGAAAGATCAAGAATTTTGAGGACTGCCAGATCTGGAATAACATCCTATACTTAAGGGTTACTGTGAGATTTGAATGAAGAAAATATATGTAAAAATGAGTCCCATGCTGGTAGAAGAAGGAATCAAAGTATTAAAAATCTCTCCATTCTCTGGTTTGGCTACCCTAGTTTTGAGTGATTTCCTCCAGCCTTGTTCTCTATCATACACCACACGTGTCTGTACTCCTAGGCCCTCAGGACCATTGGCTCTGGTTTTCAAGGGAACGGCTGGTTAATCTGAAGCCGATTCCTGCTGAACCCCAAGCTTATGACTGCTGTCCCAGGAGCAGGCCAGCCCTCTTTACCTATTCTGTGTAAACATGGGTGAAGCAAGCAGGCACCATCAACCTGCTTGTGGGCTCTGCTTCCCTCTCCCCGGCAGTGAGGAACAGACACTGCACCTCTGAGCTTCTACCTATCCCACTTTCTTGTTGCTAACTTTTAAAATCCCTTTTTGAACCCATTTTCTTTAGAGTGAAAGCAGGGGAATGAAGCAGTATGGAAGAATGAGAAAACAAGGCTGGAGAGCAGAGGCGAAGAGAGAGGGCAGAGAGGTGAGGGATGAGAGAGGAGAATAAGGGAGATCAGAGAATGAATCAAAGAGTGAAGGAGAATAGAGGCAGTGGGCAAGCAAGCCTGCTGTATGTGTATAAGCATATCTCATACCAACTTGGAATATTATTTCTATAGCTAAAAGTATTCATTAAACACAGTGCTAAGAGTTTTATATACATTATCTCTTCTACATGTTCCTTTCAGTTGAAGGTAAATTCTTGTCATTCCTATGCTCAGTCTTCAACCATGTTCCATCTTAGAGTAAACTCCAATATATTTATGGTATCCACTCCTCATCCCCACCTCTCAGTAGCATCAGCTTCTTACCCCCATGTCAGTATTTCTTCTCATTCTCTCCCTTGCTCACCTCATTCCATCCACATTGGCCTCTTTTCAATTCTTGGCCTTGTCCTGCCTCAAGAACTATGCACAGGTTCTTATTTTTCCCAAAACAATATTTTCCCAAATGTCCTTACAACTTTCTCCCTTGATACCTTTGGGAGTCTTCTTCCTTTGCTTCCTTCTTCCTTGTAAAATGTTAGTTCCCCATTGCCATCACATCCTCCTGCAACCCACTTTCCTCACCTTGCTTGAGTTTTCTCTGTACTATGTATTATCACCTGGCATATATTATTTTATATCAATTGTTTGTCTTTTCTTCTTGATTGATAGTAGACTTTTCTTGGACAATATAATTTTCTTCAGCTTATTCTTTACCATTAATTATAGTGAAAATTCTATAAAGTTGAAGATAATGAATAGAAAAGTATGGGATACAAATCACTACCATCCAATTGAAAAGCAAATTATTTCTAATTGTAGAGAAGCTAACCCCAAATGTTTGGGTTTTCTTGCTCTCTAGACCATAAACACTTTTGGATATATATCTTAGAAATGTCATTTCAGCAGTCTTTTTTCCCATCTATCTCTCCATCCATCTACCTGCTTGTCCCCCTACCTATCTATCTTCCTGTCAGTTTCTTATAGTCTGTTTTGAATTAGCTTTATTGCTTTCTGGTTCCTTCATTAATGGTTTTAACATATCTTTGACACAGGCTAGGTCTGTATTTGTATGAGATTGATTATGTTTTTAACTTTGTGATATATTAAATAGAATGGAATAGAATTGATAAGGAATGATAATATAATATAATATGGTCTCCTAGCAAGGAATTGGTGGTATCTGAGCGATTTAAATCCTGGTGAACCCTAACAACTGTCTAGTTTTCATGGTGCTACCCCCTGATAAAGTTGACTGCTTATAGCAGGGTTTACTATACCTTTGCTTACTAGGTATGAGAAAGGTAAATCATAGTGGTTAGGAACCAGGGTTTTGGTGCCAGATTGCTGGCATCCAAGTTCTTGCTTTGGCATTTATTAGCTTTTGTGATTGTGATGGTTAATTTTGTGTGTCAACTTGACTAGGCCAACTTGATTGGTTAAGTGTTGTTTCTGCGTGTGCCTGTAGGGTATGTTTGGGTGAGATTAACATTTAAACTAGTAGCCTGAGTAAAGACATTACCCTCTCCAACACTGGTAAACCTCACCCAATAATTCCTTCTCTCCACGTGTCTTCAAGTTGGATTATTAATCCTCTCCTGCCTTCGGACTTGGACTGGAGCTGGAACAATACCAGCAGCTCTCCTGGGGCTCTAGCTTGCTGACTGTAGGTCTTGGGCTTCTCAGCCTCCATGATCACGTTAGTCAATTCCTGATTTTAAAGAATCTTTTTGTCTATCTATCTCTACATCTCTCGATGTATCTATCAATCTGTCCATTAATCCATTTAATCTATCATCTATTTATCTATTTATCCAACTATCCCTTTATCCATCTTATTAACTGTGTTTCTCTGGAAAACCCATACTAACAGTTTGGACAAGTTCAATTTGCTTATCTGTAGGGCTTTATTTGTATGTCTTATCTCAGAAGGCATTTTTAGAAGTACATTTTAAGTAGTGTATATAAACTGTTTAGCATGGTGTCTGGTACATGGTTTAACATATAATAGTTATTATGAAATGTGCCTGATGTTCATCTTAGAAACTTAAAGAAAATGGAAGTTTACATGCTAATGATAGCATTTAATTTTAATACTCTCTCTGCAAATGTGGCAGTAATTGTATAATGAGACAACTTTTTCCTGGTTTTCCAGAAGCCTATGAACCAGTAGCTCTGAGAAAAGTTTTTATAGTAAAGGATGTTCTTTTTTTTTTTTCCACAAAACAAAATCACCAGGCTGAATGCACTTGAAAAGTAGCTTCTGTTGTTTATTTTCTAACTTTCTATATGCAGTGTTACCGAGTCAGCTTATTCTTTAGCACTGACTGTCTAGTCTCTAGTTTCATTGTCTTGTGCACATTTTGACCCTATTGATTTACCCTGAAAGTCTAATTTAGTGTGAGAGACCACCTGTGATTTTTGTATGTTTCAGAATGTGGAAGTATTCGTCCCAGCAACCTGTGCATTCTTATTTTCTTTGCACATGAGAGTTGATGTGGAAAAGGCAGCTGAGCAGAGGTTGGCAACCTTTCAGAAATGCAATGCCAAGTCTCCATTTATTCACTCTAATTTAAGGTTTTCTGTGCCAGAAAGAACCTCCTCTCCTCTAAACCATTGGAGACCATGAAGTTCCAAGACAAAGTGAGGCATAAATTGAAATTATCAGTGAATGATAGATTTTCCTTTTTTTGTTTTCCAAATAACAAGAACTTTGAAAAAAATGATGCCAATTTTATGCAGCTGAAGCAAGTTGATCATAGATGAGGTGGTTGGTTAGACAAGATTGTAGTTTTGGAATTTTTAAAGTTTTTCTCACATTTGTTATTTATGTTGCATATCTGTGTACATGTACTGAGCATTAAATTAATATTGGGCCCTTATCCTTATATATGCAATACTTAATTTTTAATAATAAGGAATATAATGTATTTAAAGCACCTACCATAGTGCCTAGCTTATAGTAGGTATTCAGTGGTAAAAGTCAAGAGTTTAAAATTTTTAAAATTGTACAAAGGTAATAAATGTACATGTAAAGAATCTAATAGTGCACAAGAACTGAAATAAAAAGCAAAAATACCCTGTGTTGCTTCAGTTCTTTCCCAGTCTTTTTTTTTTTTTTTTTGAGTCTTAGTTTAAAAACAAAAAATAAGTTCTTCCGATAGTTGCCTCAGTTCAGTTCAGTCGCTCAGTCATGTCCGACTCTTTGTGACCCCATGAATCACAGCACGCCAGGCCTCTCTCTCCATCACCAACTCCTGGAGTTCACTCAAACTCATGTCCATCGAGTTGGTGATGCCATCTAGCCATCTCATCCTCTGTCGTCTCCTTTTCTTCCTGCCCTCAATCCCTCCCAGCATCAGAATTTTTCCAAGGAGTCAACTCTTTGCATGAGGTGGCCAAAGTATTGGAGTTTCAGCTTTAGCATCAGTCCTTCCAATGAACACCCAGGACTGATCTCCTTTAGGATGGACTGGTTGGATCTCCTTGGAGATAGTTGCCTATACAGCATTAAATGATACAGGTACCAGTGGTTATACATTTTCCACTGAGCTCCCAAGGAGAAATTCCCTGCTGGGTCTTTCTAGATTCACCCGGGTCAGGTGCAAAATTCCTGCTTACCCTTTTTCAGATGGGGGCCTTACAAGGGTTCATGATTGTGGAACTCTAGACCTTGCACTCATCTCACATGCTAGTAAAGTAATGCTTAAAATTCTCCAAGCCAGGCTTCAGCAATATATGAACCGTGAAGTTCCAGATATTCAAGCTGGTTTTAGAAAAGGCAGAGGAACCAGAGATCAAATTGCCAACATCCGCAGGATTGTGGAAAAAGGAAAAGAGTTCCAGAAACACATCTATTTCTGCTTTATTGACTATGCCAAAACCTTTGATCACAATAAACTGCAGAAAATTCTGAAAGAGATGGGAATACCAGACCACCTGACCTGCCTCTTGAGAAACCTATATGCAGGTCAGGAAGCAACAGTTAGAACTGGACATGGAACAACAGACTGGTTCCAAATAGGAAAAGGAGTACATCAANGCTGTGTCCCCGGGCATAGTACAAGAGAGACAGAAGAACAGGCTCCAAGTGCACGGTCTAGTTAGATAAAAGGACGCAAACACAAAAACATTCTGGTGCTGTGACAAAGAATTCAGTACAAACAGACCTGCACCCTGAAGTCGACGGAGGGCAAGACCAAGCCAGTTAACAGCCCAGTTGAGAACAGAATCCATGTGTATCTGAGACCAAATCCAGGTACTTTCAAATGGAATGAGGCTATCCAAAGTAGGAGCCAAGGGAAGGTACAGCAAGGGCATTTTATTTAATCTCAGGCTAAAAAAGGCCTGGCTTTATTATTATTAAAATTTTTTGTTGTACAATTCAGTGATTTTCATTCAATTGACTGAGTTGTATAACTGTCATCAAAATATAATTTTTATAACATTCTCATCACCCCTATAAGCTCCTTCATTCCCATGTACAGTTAATTTCTATTTCTATCTCTAGTCACAAGCAACCTTTTGAGTACTTCCTACAGATTTGCTTTTTTCTGGACATTTCATACAAGGGGAGATCACACAATATGTGATCTTTTGTATTGACTGCTTTCATTTAGCATAAAGGTTTTTAGGTTAATCAGTGTTGTAGCATATATCAGTACTTTTTGCAGCTAAATAATATTTCGATCTGTGGGTATATCACATTTTGTTTGTCCATTTTATCCATTTGCCAGCTGACAAATCTTTGGATATTTCCCAGTTTGGGGCTCTTTAGAATAATGTCGTTATGAATAATCATGCACAAGGTTTTGTGCAGATATTTTCATTCCTCTTGGGCACATGCCTAGAAATAGAATTGCTCAGTTGTTGTGGTAATTTTGTTTACTTTTGAGTATGTTTAATTTTTAAGAAACTAAGTCCTGACCTTTAAGCAAAGATATGAAAATGAAAAAAGAAAGAGCCAAGGAAAAAGGAAGGGACAATGTTCTAGGCAGTGGGTAAAACACCAGTTTCTTTATTCCTGATGGGATACCTATAAAGTAATAACTATTGTATTTTGCATCTTAAACCCAAGGCAAAATAGTGTTATCGAAGAAAAACTGTCAATTTCTTGAAGGTGATAAATGAGCCTACATCACAGTATGGTTGCATTTTCTCAGTTTGTTTTAAACTATTCTGTGAGAACTCATTTAAAAAAGAAGAAGAAAGAAAGAAAGAAAAACCCCAAACTAAAGCAAGGAACAAACACCCCAAAAAAGCAAACACATGAAAAACCAAAATGCTGGCCATGATAATCTGACAAGAGAGAGGCACAAGTCAAAATAAAGAATCTATACTGCTCCTTAGAGTCTGTGTTTTTCTATGTTTCAGTGAGTTAATCTCTTCACATGCATAGCAATAATATTTGCACAGTCTGAAAGCCACAGCTCTGTTTGTACTGCTTCCCAGAAGATAAATGGTGTTTAGCAAAATGCAGGAAAATAATCATACCCAAGCCATCTTTCTCCAGCATGCTTTCTTCCTGTTTGTCAGATTTCGCCAAAGTTGTTTTGTGTGCCTGTGTGTTTTCCCGCTTCGTGGGCTTTTCTGTTCCACACAGAGCACATATTCAGGGCCCTGGCAGTTGTGCACACAATACATTGGTTAATCCAAGGTGACCTGCAGGTTTCAACTTTGTTTGCGAAGGCAGCTGCTGTACAACCAGGGAGGTAATTACGACATTACAAACCATGGACATAAAGTTGGAGAGCTGATTTCTGAAAGGCCCAAAGAGAGTTTTTACTTCTTAGCTTATGACCAGAAGTTCATGGCACATTAAGTTTTTCCATTTGAAAGCTAAGAGAATCCCTTGCCACAGCTTCTAACTTTTCAAAGTGATTGGAGAGAGAAAATGTCAGGATTTCTCTTGATGAGAAAAGTACTCTTCAAGTGGAGTGATAGAATGCCAGCTTTGTCTCTGTACTTTAAGACTGAATAGGANCGCCCCGCCCCCTGAGGCCTGACACATGCGCCCGAAAGCTTCTGGTGGAACGAGGTGTGGATTGTGTGATGACCCTGACCGCCGACTTCCGGTTCCTAGGGATGCGCATCCGGGTCACACTAACGCCGCCGTTTGCTCCAGCCGCTTGGTATTCCTGTGTGTTTGGACCAGTCCCCATGTCCTACTGTGGGGCCTCTGCAGCCTTTGGGTGAGTCTCCGCTGCCGACAGGGTCTGAGTGCAGCCGGTCGAGTAACAGCCTGTAGAGGGACGGTCAAGACTTGTGTCCCGGTCCCTGTGGGTGGGGGTTCTCTTTGCCTGTCCCTTGTCCCTGCAGAGCCTCCTGAGCGCATTTCGTTCCTTTCTCCCACGCCGGCCTCGCCTCTTTCACCTCAGTTTCAGCCAGTGTCGTCGCTGCTCACTTCTCCCCTTGCTTTTTTTCCTCCGCCTCATCCGCCTTTTAAAAACCTTGGTTTTCTTGCCTTTTGCTTCAGCGCTTCCCTAAGGCACTGCCTATTGGTTTTGCCCATATTCACTTCGCACCTCTCCTCCCCGACCTGTGGTCTCAGGATCTTGCTGTGTTTTCACCCAGCAGGGCGGCCCACCTCCTCGTTGTGCTCACCTTGCTCTAACTGCGAAACTGAGCCTCTCTCAAGGGTCCTGGGTCTAGTTCCCCAACTTTCTTCACCCTAGACGCCTAGCTCCTCCCGGGACGAGTAGGTGACATTTGTGTTTCGCTTGGGGTTCTCCCGCCTTTTCTTAGCTAGAGAAGGTCTTTGCCCAAGTCACCATCTGGGCAGATTTACCCTGCCCGGGGTAAGTTTTCCTTAAGGCGCTAGGTTGAATTGAACTCCGGTAGCTTCCGTAGTTAGGAAACAACAAAGGCGTTCCGGGTTCTTCGCTGGAGCACAGTTTAGGGGGCTTCGCTAAAGCAGGCTAACAGGTGGCAGGTACGCGGAACTGCCAGCAGTTCGGCTTGTGTAATCTTGTTAATCGACAGGTCGTCAGGACGTCCTGTCATTTTCGTGTTCTCTATCCCCTGAGAATGGATATGTACAGCTGAGGCAAAAATGCGGATGTTTTGAGACGATCGGCTCTGTTTTCTGTGCGAACTTTACTTATAGAACAGTTGCTGTGACGGAGGACAGAGTTTCTTGGGACATTATTGGCCCCAGATTTATAAGTTTATTGCCAAAAATTTGAGTGTGCTGTTACAGAAAAGTTTTATGCTTAAGAGTTCATTATAGCAATTTCAAAGTACCTTTTCTTTTGTTGAACTCAGCGTGCATGTATCTTTGTGTGTTGTATATTGTCTCTTCATTTTTACCGTATTGACAAGTTTTCTGTTTGTCTTCTTGTTTCTTCATAAACGAGACATTACAGTTTTTGATTACTTAGCCTGTTTTTCTATTTTTTCTTTACTGTTTTCACCGTAAACCATCTAATTTGCTAAACTGTTTCAGCCTTAGAACCATCTTTTTCTCATTTTTGAGGCTAAAGTTTCTTGTAAATTTCGTAAATGACTCTGTAGGCTCTTAGTCATCTCTGAATTGAAGGGTTGGTTTTAATAATAATTGTGTGGTGTTTTCCAAAATTTGTTATCTGAGGTATGTTTTGAGACAGAGTTGGATAATTTTTATTTTTGTCTTTCTAGTGGTTATGGTGAATGTCTCACACTTGACTGTAAATGTTTTTGTGTGATCAGTTTCTGTACTCATACAAATTGTGCTCTCAAATTTAGTACTTCAGCAAACAGAATAAAAACAGCATTTAGCATCTGCTTTTCTTTTGACTAATAAGTTGTAGAAAAGTGTCCCTCATTATATGAGACATATGCAAGCATAGCATAGGCCTTGGCTTATTCCAAAATTGGGCTGATCCCTTAAGCTATTTTTAGCAAAAGACTTTGGAGCTTGGCCATATTAGTCCTAGAAGCCACAGGGAAGGACCCTTCTGGTTGGCTTGCAGAACTTTTTTAAATACTGAGGAAAGCTCTTTTGAAAGCTCCTACTGCTCCCTCTTCCGCAGCACCTAACACTGGAAAACTGTAGCTTCTGTTCAAACTGACCTCATCATTTCCCAGTCCTTAAAATCTAACCCCAATGCGTCTGGTCCGACACTCTGTGTTTCCTTATCTCCAGGATGGTGGACTCTTTTTTCTTTTGCACACACACATACCCATATTTGGATTGATGCAAGGCTCTCTTTCAACCTTTCTCATTTTACATCTTCAGCATGTCTTGAGTTAAAACCTTGATTGCTTACTGTAGTTTATAGTTTGAACTCACATAGAGTTCAAACTTACCCTTCATTTTACAAAATAAGGAAATTAGGGTTTATTGGTGATGTTTTTCCCAAGGTCATTTTTCACAGAAGAAGTCCTCTTCAAGCAGCTAGAGAAATGGGTTTTAATTCTATCAAAGCTGTAAGCTGGAGAGCACAATATTTTATTTAGTGATTCATTTCAGTAAATTTATGTCTTAAGAATAAAAGTTCGGGGATAAGAAATCTACGATGTGGAATTTAAAATTCAAAGTGAAAGTTGCTCAGTTGTCTCCGACTTTTTGCTACCCCATGGACTATACAGTTCAGTTCAGTTCAGTCGCTCAGTTGTGTCCGACTCTTTGCAACCCCATGAATCGCAGCACGCCAGGCCTCCCTGTCCATCACCAACTCCCGGAGTTCACTCAGATTCACATCCATCGAGTCAGTGATGTCATCCAGCCATCTCATCCTCTGTCGTTCCCCTTCTCCTCCTGCCCCCAGTCCCTCCCAGCATCAAAGTCTTTACAGTCCATGGAATTCTCCAGGCCAGAATACTGGAGTGGGTAGCCTTTCTCTTCTCCAGGAGATCTTCCCAACCTAGGGATCAAACCAGGTCTCCCACATCGCAGGTGGATTCTTTACCTGCCGAGCCACAAAATTGAAGACTTAAGTCATTTTGCCTTCAAAGAGAGACTTCAGAAAGAAACTGTGTTGTATTGAAGTAGAGGTTGAAAAGTCTTAGGGAGTCTCTTTCTCTCTTTTCTTCTAAAATCACTTTAGCTTATTATGATATAAATTCTGCATGAAAGCCCTTACATGAAACAAACATCCTGTGGTCTCATTGGAGCAGTTGTGTTCATGGTCCTGTTCTTTGCACAGAATAGTGATAGACTTTCCATTTACTGAAAAGCCTGCCCCTCTTACCTGCCAAAGGAAAAAAAAAAAACTGGAGACAACTTAGTCTATGTGTTTTTAAAGCTGAGGAGAGGAGTCACTGCTGGTTTTCCATAAAACTTTCTGCTTTAGTTTGGCAAAGTCTTAGTTTGTAAGCCTGTTCGCTTAATTTAAGATAACATTTCCGCATATTAGTTTTTTGCCTGCAGGGTTTTTCTGTTTTGATTTTGTTTGACTCTTTTGATTTTAATATTTTGTCATTTTACCTGTTACTGCACTTTGTTTTACATACTTTAATTTTTATCCTTGAATCCTAGGATATGTTTTAAGGAAAATACAGTTTAAAATTTTTTTTATTTTTACAATGTCCTGGTGATTTGTACCTTGCAGTATGATGGTTCCTGTGATCTGCATAAGCCACTCCATGACTTCATTTTCTGTTTTGGTTACAGACAAAAGGCTCATAGATCATCTTTTTTGGTAGTTGTCTAAAAGATTTTTGTGTTCTGCATATAATAGCAAGATATTTTAACTTATGTGTGATTTAAATGGAGGGAAGAATAAAAATAATTCAATACAGAAATAGTTGAAAATGTATTTAAAGTTATTAGAAATAGTTTTTTCCCTCCCTACATTCATTTAATTGGTTTATACCATGGGACCAAATTGTTCTATTTATAGTAAAGTGAAAAAAATAGGTGGACTTTCTGTCTGCTGATTAACTTAATACAGGTTTATGTTCTTCTACAGAACATATGGCTTAAGCTATAAATTGTCTTATTGATATGTTTTATTTGCAGAGAACATAGCAAACAATGGAACAGCAGCAATATCATCATTTTGATATTTTTACTTGATCCCATTAACCCAAGTTCTAGAGTATCTAATTATTAAATGTAGAAATAATAAGGATATTTTCTCTATTATTTATAATATATTTTTAAAAAGATATTTGAAATATGGGCTTCATCAAATTTGTCTTTGCTGTTTTTCCCCTTTTAAGTATGTGGTACTATTTTAAATCAGACGAGGAATAGTAGTCAGTGCTGACCTATTGTAAGTTAACAGATCGACCCAAGGCAGTCCGTGCTTAATATCTTAAAGATCTTGCTACAGATTTTGTTGGATGGACTTTAACTTATTAGCTTGGTTAATATTTGTACTAGGTACAAAGACTAATAAGAAATGACACTTTCCTAAGATGGATTAAAGCTTATTTTTATTCACCCTGGAAAATAGTGACAATCTTTGTAAGACATTCAGCAAAAACTTTTGATACCTACTGTATAGTACAGTTATATTACATATATAGACAGTTCATATGAAGTAGGTGACATTCTACAAGGCTGACATTTACACTTAGATTCTGAATGTGACTTTATTTGTATATATTAAATTAAAATAGAGTAAACATAACATGGTGTAGAGGGAAAAAATATTAGAATTGAAATAAGCTTTAATCCATCTTAGGAAAGTGTCATTTCTTATTAGTGCAATGGCATATGATTTTTTTAAAAGTATTTTTATTTATCTATTGGCTGTGCTGGGTCTTCATTGCTGTGAGGACTTTTCTTCAGTTATGGTGCGCGGCGCGGGGGCTGCTCTCTAGTTGGGTTGCCTGAGCTTCTCATCGCAGTGGCTCTCCTTGTTGAGGAGCACTGGCTCAAGGGCAAGCAGGCTTTAGTAGCTGGGGCTCCCAGGCTCAAAAGCACAGGCTCAGGAGTTGTGGTGCACGGGCTTAGTTGCTCTACGGCTTGTGTTATCTTCCAGGACCAGGGATCGATCTGGTCTCCAGCATTGGCGGGCAGATTCTTTACCACTGAGCCACCAGTGAAAGCCCCTGATTTTTTAAACTAGGTTTTATGATTTTTAATTTTCAAAATACTCAGTGATTTCACTATTTGAGATTCTTCTGTTAATCTTTATTACAGCTTAATATAAAGTCATGTTCTTTATACATATAATTAAATAATTTTCGTTTGGGAAACTTTTTCACAACTGAACTGTGAAAATCTGTAGTGTTAAAACAGTAATTTTTTTTAAAAACACATTTTATGTAGCACTTACTCTGTGCCAGGAATTACTGAACGATTTACTTATAGTATTAACTCTTTTATCCTTACAACACTGTGAAGTAAGTACTATATTTATCTCCACTTAACAAATGAGAAAACCAAGACACAGAAGTTACATAATTTGCCCAAAGTAACACAGCTAGTTGGCAGGAGAGCTGGATTTGAATTTAGTTTTTGTAGCTCCAGAGTTCATGACCTTTTTGTACAAAGTTCCACAGGTTTAATGAGTTCTTCCTTCATAACAGTTAAAAAATCCAATTTTTCTGAAACACAGAAGAATACTGCTTTTGGTTGGGAACTTTAAGGGTGGTTTTACCTGGTCATTTTATAAATGCTGGCTTAAGGAAAATTGCAAACATTTACTACCTAGGTTTTTTAGATGACAAAAACCACAAATTAAAGCAAATTATATCCTTATCCTTCCCTCTTAAAAAATTATCATATGGAAGTTAATTACTTTTGAGCTATTTGGAGAAAAGGGAGTTTAAGAAAATTTATTCTCTGTTACTAAAATGTTTACTTCTTGACATTAATTTTTTCACTTCTCTGATTTGCAGAATATTAAATTCATGTAATAGTCTTGAACTTTGAAATCTTACTGACCACAATATGAGCTTAACAACTTTGAAATAAAAAACAGAAAACTAAAACTGAAATTTCTGACTTACCTCTAGTCTCATTTCCAGATTTGGAAATTTGTGCAAAATTAAGTGCACCCATCTCTTTAGAGTAATACATTTAAATTGGTGTTTTTATTTTTACTTTAGAAAACTGTTTCATAAAACAGTTCCTTTTTTCATTGAAAATGCAAATAGTTATTTAGAATATTGTTAATCATATTACTACTACTCTTTTGTGTGCTTTTATTATTTCCAAATTTAAAAATTTTGTTGCCTCTCTGAGGGAAGGAGATGATTTAATGTTAGTTGAGGTACGTCTGAATGCCAGAGCCTGAAACTTATATGTGACGAGAAGTTATTTTTCTGAGTATTTCGAATATAACTGAGAACCATGGGATCTGGTTAACAAAAAAACTACATTGTTTCTGGTCAGAAGTGATGCTTGGTTACAGATACTGGTTATTTTAATTCTTATGTATTAATCCCCCTTATTAATTCAGACATGTTAATTAAGTATACTATTTTTCAATGGTAGCTTTTGTCTTAATATTTTTTTTCCTCTTTGTCAGAAAAGTATTATTAAGTGAAAAGTATAAGCATTGCTTTGGTGATTTACTTAGCTGGTATTTAGAATGTTCTTTGATTTAAACGTTTGATTTTTATTTCAAAAGGGGCTCTCTTTCATATGTGGGTTTGGTAACCAGTTTAGTTTCTAAAATTTCAATAATTTTCTTTCAGATGAAATTTAATAGTGTAGCAATTACTGAATTTAGGAAAATTGGCAGTTTGTTGCTGTCAGCACTGTTACTATGGGAATAAATTAGAATGATTAGCTCTTAGGTGAAATTGAACTTATTCTTTAGTTTCCATAGTAGTTGAAGAAGATTTAGGTCAGATTCACCTGTTCCTTTTTTCAAAATAAGAGGGCATTTTAATTTAGCACAATGATGTTAATTTTTTCCTACTAGATTGATGATATTTATGATAATCGCACTCTCTTTACTGATAGCATAATCCAAAATGTGTGTGTGTGATTTTCTTTTTTCTTGAAATATTTCAGAATTTAGAGAACAAAAAGCAAAAGGAGAAGTGGGCAGCAGAGGATTAGGTGGTTAGATAGTATCACCGACTCAATGGACTTGAATCTGAGCAAACTCCAGGAGGTAGTGAAGGAAAGGGGAGCCTGGCATGCTGGGGTTGCAAGAGTCAGACATGACTTAGAGACTGAACAACAACTTAGGATACAAAATAGTACATGTATATCTTATTAAAAAACATACCCTAGTAATTAACGTGTTACTTCACTGAATTTTTCAAATCTGTTTTTCCTTTTCACAAGTTCTTAACTTTGCTATAGGTTCAATTCAGTTCATTCGCTCAGTCTTGTCCAACTCTTTGCGACCCCATGGACTGCAGCACGCCAGGCCTCCCTGACCATCCCCAACTCCCAGAGTTTACTCACACTGATGTCCATTGATTTGGTGATGCCATCCAACCATCTCATCCTCTGTTGTCCCCTTAGGAAGGAGTGATTAGATAACACTGAAGAATAAATGTTCTTGAGAGTGAGTTCTATAGCTTTTGCTTATCTGTCATATTGGTGTGGTATTTAATAGCTAGACAAACTGAAACTATTTATCTCATTTCTGTGTATCTCCTGTTAGTACATATTTATTCAGTGTTGGTACCTCTCATTCTGTGAAACTGTTGTTTATTTGGAACAATTATGATAAACTGTTGATTCTTACCCAGATGGTTCCTTTTCCCCTTTTCGTTCATTTTCAGAGGCTTGCCTTAAAAAAAAAACTAATTTAGAGAATCATTAAAATTTTGAATGTTTTATCATGCGTAGCTTGAATATTTTTCTCCTTTTTGACTAGTTTTGTTTTTTTTTTTCCCTTAATCTTTGGGTAAAATGGCATTCAAACTTTTTTGATCACAACCCACTATAAGATGCATTTTTCATTGTTATCCAGTACTTATACACATATATGTACATACTAATATTTAAAATTGAAAGAAGTTTCATGAAACAATATTTATCTTTAATGTTGGTAATGCATTATAATGTTTAATTTTGTTTTAGTTTTGGTTAATTGCATTGGACTTCCTTAGTGGCTCAGTGGTAAAGAATTCGCCTGCAATGCAAGAGTCACAGGAGACACAGGTTCAGTTCCTGGGTTGGGAAGATCCTCTGGAGAAGGAAATGGCAACCCACTCCTGTATTCTTGCCTGGAGAATCCCAAGGACAGAGGAACCTGTCAGGTTACCGTCCCATGGTGGTTGCAAGAGTCAGACACAACTAAAACCACCACTGATTGCATTTCACTCAAAACAAACTATTAAAATCCACTAAATGGACATGATAATCTAATAATGAATTGGACCTACAGTTTGAAAAATTCTAGTGACTACTAGATTTTTTTACCAGTATAAAATTTTTTTGGAATTGAAGATGCTTGGATTTATTAGTTTTTTCTTTTTTCACCAAAATGTAACTTAAATAATTGTGCAGAGCAGTTGATTGAAGGAGACCTTGTTTATTGTTTCCATCATCTCTGTCTTAGGCACGTCATTTGAAAAAACTGCAGTAATATAGAACATGAGGTTGATACTGCTTTGGTAGAGCTTCTATCATTAGAATCCTTTTCTAGTTTCCATCTAACAGTCAAAGTTTAGTTTGATTAACTTGCTTTTACAAACTTTACTTCTGCTCTTGGCAACTGGTCAAAAGGTTACAAAGCTGCTTTATTCTTTTTTCTGGCCCCCATCCAGTCTTTGTAAACCAAGAAAAGAGAACGGAGGAGTAAAGCAGTTTGCTCCTGTGTATATATAGTCATGTGAAAGCAACACGACTGAAGAGTCTTTAGGGTTTGTTATAGTGGATTTATTTATTATCCCTATTCATTTCCTGTAATCATAAAGGGGAAATATGGTAGAGATATCAACAGTTCCTAGCATATCACAGCTATTAGAATGAGGCAGGGTCAGCAGGCAGACTCTGCTATTTTTACCATTATCTCCTCTTAGCTCATAATGAGCACTTACTATGTGCCAGGCACTATTTAAAGCACTTCCCTTGTACTAACTCATATCTACTTAGGAGGCCTTGGAGAAATGATAAAGAAGAAAACTGGCCACCTTAGTATCTTCTCGTTACCTAACTTGTGAATTCTGGCTGTTGATGACTGTAGCACAGCACAGCATACATTTTTAGCTTGACCAGCTTTTTAAAATTATTAGTCCTGTCTGTGGTGTTCCAAACTGAGGCACATAGCTGTGGTTTAAAACCTCAGGCTTTAAAGCTAGGCCGCCTGGGCTTGAATTCCAGGTTGATGAGTTACTGTCTGTGCTGCAGTTTTCTCATCTATTAAATGTTAATAATAATAAATAGTACATATCTTAGAGACTTATTGAGAGGATTAAATGAGTTGATATACATTAAGTACTTAGAACAGTGCCTGGCCCATAAAACAAATTACATAAATGTTAACTATTAATAACACACAGTTGAATCTCCTGAAAGTGTTTGTGACCATGATGAGTTCATATCACTAAGTAACAGGACATGTTTGACATTCAGTGTTCTCTTGCCCAAGAGCTTGACAACAGCCTTCCTTGAGGACTTGGAAGTTCTTGTATGGTGTTCAATCAAAGCCAGTGACAAAGGTTATGAGCTGCAGACCCATTCTGTTGCCTCTCTTGCGGGAATCTCTTGTTACATGGACCTTACCTTTAATAATATTAATATTTTGCCCTTTGAAAAACTAAGAGAAACTGGTAATGAATTGACTTTCACTCAAGACCAGTTTTCTGTCCTGCTGCTGCTGCTGCTGCTAAGTCACTTCAGTCGTGTCTGACTCTGTGTGACCCCATAGACGGCATCCCACCAGGCTCCCCCATCCCTGGGATTCTCCAGGCAAGAATACTAGAGTGGGTTGCCATTTCCTTCTCCAATGCATGAAAGAGAAAAGTGAAAATGTAGTCGCTCAGTCTGTCCGACTGTTAGCGACCCCATGGACTGCAGCCCACCAGGCTACTCTGTCCATGGGATTTTCCAGGCAAGAGTTCTGTCCTGAGTCTGTTAAAAAAAACCTTTTTTTTCTTCAACAGTTATATTATGCTAACTATGTGCCAGACACTGTTCTAAGAGTTTTACAGATATTAACTCATTTGAACTCAAGACAAGCTTTTGAGAAGACACATTAGTATTTTTCCCATTTTACAGATGAAGTAAATGAGGCTCAGGAAAGATAAATAACTTGTCTAAGCTCCCACACCACTCATCACTGCCAGAACTGGGATTTGAAGATAAGTAGTCAGACTCCATCAGAGAAGGCAGTGGCACCCCATTCCAGTACTCTTGCCTGGAAAATCCCATGGACGGAGGAGCCTGGTAGGCTGCAGTCCATGGGGTCTCGAAGAGTCGGACAGGACTGAGCGACTTCCCTTTCACTTTTCACTTCCATGCACTGGAGAAGGAAATGGCAACCCACTCCAGTGTTCTTGCCTGGAGAATCCCATGGACAGTGGAGCCTGGCAGGCCACGGTCCATAGGTTCGCAGAGAGTCAGGCATAACTGAAGTGACTTAAGCAGGCACAGTCAGACTCCTGAGGTCATGCTCCAGGCTTGCCAAACGTGCCTCTTACAGAGGTGAGTTATGTTGAGAAAGGTAAAATAACAAGCGTTAAAACTTACTCACTATTCCTTACTCTCCACACTGCATGATCGGGTGATGAGACACTGGAATTATGGTTGGCAAGGTTTGGGCTGATGGATTTTTGAAGGGGCAAATAAATTTGAAGTAAAATATTAATAAAAGATCTGAACCTAAATTTTCTAGTCCTGACAGCCAAAGACTTATGTTTCAAAAGACTCAGTTCTGTTAATACAATGTGTAGTAAATTTTGTTTGAATACTGGAGAGTGATTAATAGATGTGATGGGTAGATATATAGACTGCTATACAGGATTTCGAGTTTAGAAAATAGATAGTGTGAGGTATAAATTTTTCTATATACCTGGAAGCAACAGATTTATAGAACATTCATGTTGGAGAATACCATGGGTCGGGCCAGAGCACCTATAGAAAAATATATGATTATCTTAGGAATGTTAACTTTAGATTAAAGGAGGGTAGAGATAAAGTGTTGGAGGCTGAGAGTTCTGTGGAGTCTGGATCGCCACACATTAGAGAATCTTATGCTTTGTGAATGACATGACATGTTACTGAAAACTGGAGAGAGATTCAAAGAGGGTTGGAAGGAATGTAGACCTGTGGGATTATTATTAAGGTCACTTTGACACTAATTCAGGTTGTCTCATCCCTTCTCAATACTTTCTACTGTGGTTTTGGAATTTTTCCTGTGGAATACTATCTCCCAGTTTTATTGGAAGCTTGTGGGGAAGAGTTTGTGTTAATTTACAGACAACTTCAAAGGATGATTTTCCAAGAAGTAAGGTTAGAAATTGTAAAAACAGTTTTTCTTAGAGAATCTATTCCTGATAAAATATTTTTCCTATTAAGAATTTGGTACAGCCTAAATGTGTGTGTGTGTGTGTGTTTTAATTCTTTCTCAGTAAGTTCTGATTAGTGTATTTAGTGTAAAGTTACTGTAAATATTCCTTCAGCTGATAATACCATGATACATTAGTCAGGCATGCCTCCCAATAAAGTAGCCAGAAGAATTCACCAGCTTTACCACACTCAGTTGACTGGGCTGTTTATTTACAGAAGGAGTTAACCAACATGATGATGGCTTTTGTACGTCCACATAAAGTCCACAGGCAAGGTGTAGTTGCTTCCAGTTTTTTTGGCCACAGAAATGTGATTTGTGCTGATGCCTAAATTGTGAGAGCTGAAGGGGTCTCTTATGGTTACTTTAAAGGGAACCTTAAGGGCAGCTGAGTGTAGGTCTGCTGGATATTTATGTCTGCTTCAGCAGACTCCATGTACAGAGGACTCTTGAGTGGTTGTGTTAATGGGTAAGTTAGATAAGTATTTTTTACGAGGTAGTACTTGAGAAAGGTTGCCATCAGCTGGTGAGACTTCAGTGAATTTCTAATTGGATTGATAGGAGAAGAAATCATGCCATAAAGTATATGCAGAAGTTTCAGAAATATACCAGACTCCAAGTAAAAGAATAAGGAGAATGGAAGGGGGCCTGGAGATTCATCAGTTTCTTGGCTGTTCCTCCTGATTTTGAGCATCTGGTGTTCATCTCCTGGATAAAACCCAGAGAAATGCTTTCGAAACATATAAAACAATCTGCCCCAGGAGGGCTTACTGTATAGTCTCTCTTCTCCCCATGGCATTTGGCATATATAAATCAAATCACATCATTCTCTTGCTTGAAGCACTCATTACCTCCCCAAATTGCTTATCATGTGTTACAAGGCTATGTGTCATCCCCTAGGTTGCCTGTTTCTCGGGACTCATTTCCTGTCACCTACAACTTGCAAAAGTCAGCCTTTTTGCTATTTCTCAAAAGTTCTAGGTTGTTACTCTTTTAGTTTCTTTACATTTGTTTCCTTCACATCTTTTTATAACTTTCTGCTTTGCATTATTCCCACTTTGCTTAAATGTTACCACTTCAGAGAAATTATCACCTAATCTGAAATAGCTCCCCTGCAGTCATGCTCTATACTTTACTTTGTTTTATTTTCCAAAGAATTATTACTTTGTGAAATTATATTACCTTATGCATTTGTTTTCTTCCTGTGAGAATACAAATTCCTTGAAACTCCTAACTACAAATATGAACTAATAATAACCTAGATTTATCAGCCACTTAAGGAAAATTAATACTGTGAAAGAGAGGTGCCAAATGCATCCAGCACTAAAGGAAATAGTGAACAGTATGAATTTAGTATAATGTAATATAAATTAGTATAAAATACTAAATTTAGTGTAATGTAATATAGATTTTAAAGGTAAGAATTATTAGTAATTTCAGAGGAAATATAAAGGGAAATAAATATTGCAATTTTAAGAATCATAAAGAGTGAATAGCACATTAATAAGTATAAAGATTGAGTGGAATTCAAATGCAGAGGCTATCAACAATAATGGCAGAGTAAGAACTGAAAATTCTCCATAAAAGCAATGAGGATACTGGCAAAAATAGTCAACTCTTTCAAGACTCTGAAAATTAACTTCTGGCTTGCAGCAATCTGAATGTTTAGTCAAGAAAAATAGCTGAATCTCAGCAAAAGCACTGAACTTTGTAGCATTTTAGCTTGCATTGATCCCATTCTCCTCTCGCTAGCTCCAGCCTTGGAAACCCAACAGCCCACAGTCATGGTGAAAAGTAGCATCCTGGAAGCCACTGGAAGGGGCAAAGCAAGAATGGAGCTCCTTCAAAGCCCTGTGCCCAGAGAAACATTATTATTTGACCTTCTAGTGGTTCCTTGGAAGACCTCATTTGCAAGACTGTATTTGACCTGAATGGGAACTCACCCTGTACAAATAGCCTTTCCCCTCTCAAAGTAGAGATAGTTAATTGAATGTCATGGATTCAGTACCAGAAAACAGATTCAACAGTACGTTAAAATAATACTTTACAATGCAAGAGGTTCATCTCTGAACTATGTATTATGTGGTTCACTATTTGGAAATCTAGTAACATACTATATTAATAGTAAGAGAAAAACCATATGGTCATTTTTGTGGATGGCAGAAAATCACTTCACCAGTGTCAAGCTTAGTAGTGGTATGCAAGATGTATTCTTATTAAGGTAAGGAACAGGAAAAGAATGCTCAACAGTTATGACTGTTACTTAATATTATAGTGGAGATGTAAGAATATTATTAGGCAAACAGAAGAAATAAAGAGGTTAATATTGGGGAAAGAGGAAGAACTATTTTTATGCAGATGGGGAAAATAAATACATGAAACTCAAGAATCAACCATCTTACTATTCTCATTGTTAGAAATAATAAGAGACTTTGGTAACATGGGAGATTACAAAAATAATGTACCAATATTAACAACTTTCCTATATATAAAAAATAACTTCTTTAGAAAATATAATGGAAAATATAACAAAGCAAAAAGATAAAATGCCAGCACAAAGAAATGTAGAGGATCTGCTAAGAGACTAAAAAAAATATTAAGTAACTGGAAATATATACTCTGTTCTTAGATAGAACTCAATATTGTAAGTGAAGTGAAGTCACTCAGTCGTGTCCGACTCTTTGCGACCCCATGGACTGTAGCCTACTAAGCTCTTCTGTCCATGGGATTTTCCAGGCAATAGTCCTGGAGTGGATTGCCATTTCCTTCTCCAGGGGATCTTCCCAACCCAGGGATCGAACCCGGGTCTCCTGCATTGTAGACAGACGCTTTTACCATCTGAGCCACCAGGGAAGTCCCCTATAATGTAAACTCTTCCTTAAATTAATTTGTGGTTTTAATGCAATTTAAGTTACAATTTTTTTAAAAAACAAAACTTTCATAATGTTATTCTGAAATTTGTTTGGTAAGCATATACTTTTCTTTTAGAGATTTAAGTTTAATTTGTGTGTCATCCTTTTTAAGTTGCATTCAGAGAAGATTCCAGAGTTTGAGACTGCTGGCCTCTGTAGATTTGAATTCTTCATTTTAAAACAACCAGAAAATAATAGCCTCTGGGAAAATTATCAGTTAAGAGTCTTTATCCAGGAGAAGAGTAAATTCCTAAAATTTACTCTTGTTTACTTTGTTGTTTGAAGTTAACATTAATAGCTTTTACTGGTTCAATTAATGAAGCCTTTATATTTTTACTCTGTTTGATATATACAATTTAGTGTTTAGTTAAATGGCATTTTCAACACTGACATGAATTTTTGAAAGCAGGCAAAACACCCTAAGTAATTATGATTCTTTCAGAATGTGTCTTAAATACCACCATAGTCTATCCTGTGTTCTACTTCAGTATTTTTCTTCTGGTTTCAGATATTCAATGAATATTTTATGTTGAGAAAGAGTTCTAAGGCTGTATCCAGGAAATACAAAAAAGGGAGTTCCAAAGAAAGAAATACATGCAAAAAAACTAAAAAGGTATTTACTAAGTTAGAAAAGTCACATTTTTCTAATGACAAAAATTTCTGATTATCTAGTATCATTCTGTATAATCTATTTAGTAATTTTCTCGATACAGTGCTTAGTATCGTATTACAAAATTTTAAGTTAAATGTTTAGTAAATGCTTTTATGAAGAAGCATGCTGCTCTCTGGGCTTCCCAGGTGGTGCAGTGGTAAAGAACCCACCTGCCAGTGCAAGAGATGCAAGAGATGTGGGTTCAATCCCTGGGTCAGGAAGATCCCCTGGAGGAGCGAATGGCAACTGGCTCCTGTAGTCTTGCCTGGAAAATTCCATGGACAGAGGAGCCTGGCGGGCTGCAGTTCATGGGGTTGCAGAGAGTCAGACACTACTGAGCAACTAAGCAGACATGCACGCATGTACAACCCTTAAGACATCCAAATTGTATCCCTTTTATCTGCTTTTGAGTCTTATTAAACTATTATTATAAGCTATAATCAGTGTAAAATCTTACCTTTTTTTTTCTCACCTTTTAAATGGGCTTGTATTGAAATAGGTTACAGCAAAATCCTTGGTGGTCCATTGGTTAAGACTCTTCCCTTCCACTGTAGGGGTTGTGTGTTTGATTCCCAGTCAGGGAACTATTATAAGATCCACATGCTGCTTGGCACAGCTTAAAAAAAATTGCAATTTCATTTAATACAGAATGTAGAATTACAGCTTAGGTAAATCTCTCCACATGTTGATTGTTTCTAATTTTTCATTTCTGTGAGCAAGAAACACTCAATTTTTAAAATAGATTTAGCTTTTAACCCCTGTATTTAATTTTGGGGGGAGGGGAATCCAAGAAAACTAAATCAGGCCATGGGCAATTTTATGACATCTTTTATACTCTAACCAGAGAACAATCTGAAGATACATACAGTTTTACAACAAGGGCCCGAATATTTCTTTTCTTCTTATGTCTCAGATAACTTTAGGTTTTGTTGTTTAGGTTATTTTTTGTAGTTTAATATGTGTGAAGTGGGTTTTTTTTAATATTAAAATATTATTTATATTATAAATTTATTCATTTAGTAGTGAGAATCTTTTTTCCCTGAGTGCCGATTTGATCTTTGTAGTTACCTAAATTGTCTGTATCCTCTTGCCCCATAATAGAAGATGGGTAAATGTTGTAAACATTAAGTTTTATCTGTCATAATTATTGCAGGTATTGCTTCCATTTGTTTATATCCTTCTGCTCTTACAGTTGTTACTTTTCATTGCATTAAAGTATGTTTTACAAAACCAGATCTGTTGATTTGTTGCTTATGCTTTCTTTTATTGACCCAAATTTAATCTCTTTCCCACAGATGAGATAAATAGGCTCTTCTGTTTTCTCCAGTATTATTTGAATGCTTAGTTCTTCATGTATTTAGAATTACTCATAATGTATGGTGTAGATATGTTTTTCTCCACATTATCCTCAGTTTTTCTGAGAATATTTAAATAAGGATTTTCTGCACTTTAAGCACTTTTGACATTTGATCATTATTTTGGTCTTTCTAGTCTCGAGGATCTTCTTGTATTTTTTTAAAAATTGTGGTAAGTATATATAACAAAATTAATAATTTTAACCATTTTCAGTATATCATTCCATAGCATTAAGTACATTTACAATGTTCCATAGCCATCCTTCACCACTCTCCTCTACTATCCTTATTTGATATAGTTCTACTTTAAGCTGAAACATGATTGCTATTAACCTCAGGTAGATTATTTAAATTTCTGAATTCCACTTGCCCTGTCCATAGCGGATATAAAGATATACCAATTGTGTTTTAAGATGGTTGTGGAGATAAAATTAAGTAAGACAACGAATGTAAAAATATGTAGTGGGTTTTACATGCTCAGTAATCAGTAGGTCTCTTATCCTTCCCACTGTAGTTGGTTTTCAAGACTGATGTAGGACTGATCTTCCTTAATTGCCTTTGTTATTCTCCTCCAAGGTACCCATCATTATTTTTGTCTAATTTCAGTAAGAAGTTTGTACATATTAGAATAAACCTTTGCTTATTATTTGAAACATCCCATATAGATTCTATAGATTATGATACCCAAATTAGCTTTTGGTATCATCCCACTGATACTTATTACTAAGTACTATTCTGCAAGAGATCGTTGATATGTTTTCTTATGTTTTGAGCCATTTTCATTACATCTTTTCTGATTTTGCTTTATGAGGCTTCCTACATTTTAGGATTTAATTTGAAGAGATATCTTTAGGCTTTATGTTGGTACTTTGGGTGTTAGGACACTTGTTTCTAAATTAATTGATAGATCCCCTTTAGAAGATTTCAGTTACTGTTGAATAATAGTACTTGAAGCAGTTTTCTTCAGGCCACATAGAAGAGGGTATTTTGCTCTTTGTTTTCATTCTTCACTGTATATGTATAATTAATTTGAGGACAGCATGGTAAACATTTGCCAGTTACCTACTTCTTGATAACTTCTTCAGGCTACTGATGCTTATAACTATTCTTGCTGAGATTTATTTAATTTTGAGAAGCAAGCCGTTCATTTTCCCCGGGGAAACTTCAATAGCCTTTTCTCCTCCAGGGATCTTCCCGACCCAGGGGTCGAACCTATGTCTCTTACGTCTCCTGAATTTGCAGGCAGGTTCTTTACCACTGGCACCACCTTTAGTTATAGTTTTTCCAGATTTCTGCCCATGAAGGCATGTGGATATAAACTCTCTCCAAAAATGGTGGTAAAGGGGTTTAATTAAAAGTCAGTAGTAAGAATTGAAACTGGAAAATTATGAAAACCTGTTATTATCCAATGCCTTGAAAGTACGTAAAAAATGCACTCAGAATATGTTTTGTTTGAGTAAGTTGTAATTACATTCATTTATAGTACATTAAGAATCTGCTTTCCACTTCTAAGTCAAGCCATGGTATATTATTGGATATTTTAATTCAGAAGATACTGAATATTTCAAAAGATGAGATGGTTGGATGGCATCACTGACTCAATGGACATGAGTTTGAGCAAGCTCTAGGAGTTGGTGATAGACAGGGAAGCCTGGCATGCTGTGGTCTTCCATGGGTTGGAAAGAGTTTGACACAACTGAGCGACTAAACTGAACTGAGTTTTAAAAGATGAATCTCACTGAATGTAAAATAATGTCAGGTTATATTAATGGTTAAAAGAAACACCCCAAACCAAAAAGACAAACAAAATATGCAGTTAAACTTCAGTGCCAGTACACGAAAGTAAGAAAACTTTGGTCTTCCATGGGTTGGAAAGAGTTTGACACAACTGAGCGACTAAACTGAACTGAATTTTAAAAGATGAATCTCACTGAATGTAAAATAATGTCAGGTTATATTAATGGTTAAAAGAAACACCCCAAACCAAAAAGACAAACAAAATATGCAGTTAAACTTCAGTGCCAGTACACGAAAGTAAGAAAACTAAGATTTGTATGGTAATTCTGTACTTTTATTATTATCAAGTACTGGAGCACCTTGTCTGTGTTACACAGCACTTTCATTTGGTGGTTAGTAAATGTGACTGTCTATTGTAAGCATGTGCCATTTGTAGAAAATGATGTGAGGTCTTAATAGTAAAAGTTTTATTAGCACATTGATAAATGCTAGGAACGTGATAAATACTTGTGTTCTTTTATTTAGTATAATTCAGGTATTTAACAAATTATTGGAAAGAAGGAAGAATACTATATTGATGGAAAGTATCTTACATGGGGCTCCCCTGGTACCTCAGCTGGTAAAGAATCACCTGCAATTCAGGAGACCCCCATTTGATTCCTGGGTCGGGAAGATCCCCTGAAGAAGGGATAGGCTACCCACCCACTCCAGGATTCTTGGGCTTCCCTGGTGGCTCTGACAGTGAAGAATCCACCTGCAGTGTGGGAGATCTGGGTTTGATCCTGGGGGTGGGAAGATCCCCTCGAGGAGGGCATGGCAACCCACTCCAGTATTCTTACCTGGAGAATCCCCATGGACAGAGGAGCCTTGCAGGCTACAGTCCATGGGGTCACAAAGAGTCAGACCCGACTGAGCAACTAACCACAGCACATCTCAGTATCTTACACGCATGTTGTGATGGAATCACATATGTTATAGTCATTATTAAGATATTTTATATACACGTGTACCAGAGTGTATGTTTACAGACTTCACATATATCACATGCCAGCAGAATCCCAGAAATTCTGCAGCACTAATTCATATACATCCTTTGTAGTTTGCTTTTTTTGTTCATTGTAAAATTATCAAAATTATTGGTGTTCATAGATTACTTGATTTTTAAAGGTTTTTTCAAATGTAAAAATTATCTGTGACCCTTTAATTCTTCTCAGTTGAAAAATGAAAAAGATAAAGGTAATTTTTAAGATGGAAGCAACCAAGGGTACTTGTTTTCAAAGAAAAAAGTAGAGGTAGAAAGGATTGTCTTCCAGTTGATCTCTTAATGAAAGTTTTCTTGCAACCTACCATAGGATTTATCTCAAGAAAACTAGGAAGCTATTCCCTTTCTGTTGTAAAATCACTGTAGTATTACCATATTTCTAAAAAGCAAAATTCAAGATTTTACCATTTAGTTTTGTATGGCTTGAGAATTTATTTCCTTGCTATTAAGAGTAGTATCTCTTTTAAAACCCATGACCCCTTTGATCTATAAGAGATCTGTGTTCTCCTTTAATATTGTTCATATTTTTAAAATAAAATAAGGAAAGCACATGTTGTTGAGTACAGTACCCTCTTTTTTTTTTAACACTATTTTTCTTCCCTTCCTCTTGCTCAGGAGTAGATTTATAACCCTTCCTCCAAGAGGAAGAATATCCCTTTACTCTCCTTTGCTGAGAATCTACTGATTAGAGATTCAGTCATTACAGTTACAGCCTTCAATTAAGTAAGACATAGAATATTATCACTTTTTGTTTAGGTGAGAGCTGGTCACACAAAATTTTAACAAGTAAGGTATTTAAAGGCATTACATTTCTCTAATGATTTAGTGCTGTTTTCCTGTTTCGGGATAAAGTCATATATGTGCATTATGTACATTGGCTCTGTA
The DNA here is from genome assembly GCA_006410675.1 of Oreotragus oreotragus. Taxonomy (NCBI): domain Eukaryota; kingdom Metazoa; phylum Chordata; class Mammalia; order Artiodactyla; family Bovidae; genus Oreotragus; species Oreotragus oreotragus. The sequence continues at coordinate 191,990 of SJYX01010473.1, read as the reverse complement.
AAAATCCCATAGAGACAAGACATTTCATTTAAAAACTAAAACAGATGTAAGCTGGTAAAACATTAAAACGTTTCATCTTTCATAATTGTGAATCAGTGTAACGTCACGTTGGTTATGCTCTCCTGAGCAGAGCAAGACAAGTGCAGGGAAGATAGCTCCTGTGAGCTTTAGTTATTGCGCCCTGTAATTCTGCAGCACTAGTTACCTACGTCATGGAGTTTGAGAACTTAGCTTTTGAGGCTCTGTGGATGAGCTACACGTGAGTGCATTGAGCATCCAGTGCTTCTGACCTTCAGACTTTTTTTCTTTTGACATTGTAGATCAGGGCAGGGAGGAAAGCAGTGTCAGAGCTGGACAGTTGTGCATCTGACTGTGTCCCTTACACGTGTTCTCTCCCTTCCCAATTCTGGAGCGTGCCCCTAAAGTATGTTGTATTGTCCCAGGATAGAGCAGCTGGAGTGGTGGGAAATCGGCACGATTGAAGCTTTCCAGTTCCCTTCTTACTCATTACATCTGCAACAAGATCTTCTACTCGCTTTATTTAGCTTTGTATGTTAAGTTGGTTAAAGTGGTTGGTAAAAGTGAAAACAGGTGTGACCTTAATTAAAAGCAACAACAATCACGTGTTTTGGAGGAGTACTATTCTCATTTTTGTTAAACAAAAATGAGGAGTTTTTAGTTTTTATAATTATTTCATTTTCTAACATCTTTCTGTTCTGGCAGCAGGACACAATAAGGTGTTCTTACCAGTAAGTGTGGGCTCCCCGGTGGCTCAGCTGGTAGAGAATCCACCTGCAACACAGGGGACCCCATTTGATCCCTGGGTCGGGAAGATCCCCTGGAGAAGGGAAAGGCTACCCACTCCAGTGTTCTGGCCTGGAGAATTTCATAGGCAGTATAGTCCATGGGGTTGCAAAGAGTCGGACACAACTGAGCCACTTTCACTTTCTTTTTTTATCAGGAAATGTGGGGCTTAGAGTCCTGTTTTTTTCTTAATTTGGAAATCGGAACAGGAAGAGCAGGGGCTGAGAAAGTAAAGGCTCTGCTTTAATAATTGACTAAGTGGTACATTTAGTGGAGCTCGTAATTTCAGGATAAAATGGATCCTAGCTTTCATTTTTATTTTCCTTAATTCTAGGATTCAATATTTCACTTTCTTTATTTGCATTATGAAAATAGATCCAAAAGAGTTGAATTTTCCGTTATGTTAATTACATATATACAGATAGTTGGTTGTGAAAGTATTCACTCGATGTTTCAGTTTACCTACTATTTAAAGTGATCCTGTGTGTGTTAGCAGTTATGTAAATCGTCCATGTTAAAGCAGGCTGGATGTTACCATAAGTTGTTGACTGGCTCAGCTAATGTTTAAAAATTTTAATATAACCCAGAGTTTTAAAAAACTGTGTCTTAGTTTATTAGCATGGCTGTTATAGTGCTTAATGCCTTGGGCGCTATGGTAACCATGTTTTAAGTACAGCAGAAGTGGTTCCACGTGTTGGCTTTTGCAAGGTATTATAAAGTCGGGTAACCCTACCTGACTTGATGCAGCATGTCAGTTTTGAAAAGCCACGTGCAGATTTGAGATTAGAGCTCACGTAGAAAGATTGAGGTAGCAAAATATTTTAAAAATTATTCTCTGATGGCCTCAATGATAATGCTCTAAGAGTACATAAAGTGTCGAATCCCCGTTCTTTTTTAAACAGATTGTGAAGACTGCTGGGAGACACTTGCAATCCAGTCACAAAAGTGTAATAAAGAAATATTGGTCCTGATGGAAGAAGAGCAAGATTTACCAGAGCAACCAGTAAGTATTTCCTTTAACAATTTAAAATTGATTGTAGAAAGGCTAATTTTAAGAGACTTTAAATATTATTCAGTTATACTACAGATTCTAAGTTAGAAATGAAATTGAGGAAAGGACTCCTTAATAATATTCTTCTAAGAAAACAGTGTTCTTAAATTTATATTTTGCTGACTTAATGCCAAAGAGTCTGCTTAGAAAATTCAGCTTTACAAAATAAGTATTGTATTTAGAAATGCCATTTTAAAAAAGCAGTGGCTAATTTGCAGCAATGGATGGACCTAGAGATTGTCAAATTGAGTGAAGTAAGTCGGACAAAGGGGAAATATCATATGACATCCTTTTTGCTGCTGCTGCTGAAACATGACTGTCGCTTCAGTCACGTCTGACTCTTTGGGACCCTACAGACTGTAGCCTGTCAGGCTCTGTCCATGGGACTCTCCACGTAAGAACACTGGAACGGACTTGTCCTGTCCTCCTCCAGGGGATCGTCCCGACCCAGAGATGGAACCCACATCTCTTATGTCTTCTGCTTTGGCAGGCGAATTCTTTACCACTAGCACCACCTGGGAAGCCCCAACAACCCTTATATGTAAAATCTGAAAGAAATGATACAAATGAACTTATTTATAAAACAAAACAGACTCACAGTCTTACGGTTGCCTGTAGTGAAGGATGGGGTGAAGGGATAGTTAGGGAGTTTGGGATGGACATGTATACTTTGTTATATTTAAAATGGATAACCAACAAGGTTCTACTGTATAACTCAGGGAACTGTGCTCAGTGTTAGATGGGAGGGGATTTTGGGGAAGAATGGATGTGTATCTATATGTATGGCTGAGTCCTTTTGTTCTCCACGTGAAGCTATCACAGCATTGTTGATCGGCTATACTCCAATATAAAATAAATTGTTGTCGTTTTTAAAGCAATGGCATTCTTAAAGTTTTTAGAAAATAAAAGAAGATATTTACCAAACAGTATATACCATTTCTGCTAGAAAATCTAGTCTTATTTTTGCCTAAATTTCCCTGACTAAATTTTTTAAAGTTAAAGAAAATATAATTTGACCACTGGCTAATTCTTTAAAATAGATAAGCCCCTTGAGAATAAGTTGAATTCTTAATTTCTTTTAAATATTTAACATAAATTAATTTTAAATGTACTTGAGTGCTACAGATTTATTGCCTTACCATGGTTTCTTTTTTTTTCTTTTGGTCTTTTTAAGTGTTTTTTTTTTTTTTTTTAAACCCATAGCATTTAAAAAAGGAAGACATAGTAATCATTCTCTTAAAATACTTTTTTGTTAAAGAATCTTTTCCTTTTAGTTGAGCTTCTTTTTCTGAAATAAGATAAATACTGATTCAATTTGCTCTCCTAAATAAGCCTCTTGCATTTTATTTTAAGAGAATAGTGAGTGGTACATTTTTACCTCTCAGTAAAAGTCCAGCCTAAAAAACTTTGAATTTTGAAAGCGGATAACAGAGTATGTTTTTCATGTTCTAGATCTATTCTTTACATCAATGAAAGATGGTCACTTGCTTCCATTTAAACGATAAAGTCCTCTAATATATTTTAAGTATTTTACTTTATGTTGAGACATGCATATCAGTGATTCCTTTCCTATTACTCTTTTAGTCCGCTCATTTGAGTATAAAGCTAGGAAGACCTAAGCACTTGGTAAAATGACCTTTTGAAACATTTAAAATGTCATCCCCCTATCCCTGGTGGAACATTAATAATCAGGGAAAAGGGTTAAAAATCATCCTCAGTGATGTATCAAAGATACACACTGTAAGAACAAATTGCTAAATTAGAGACACTGAATGTACCAAGGAAGATTGTGTCATTGAGTTTTTAATGTTGTAAGACAAACGTCTAGTCACAGTTTGAAAAGGCCTATGTAAATGTTGACATACTGCTGAAATGAAGATTGTTAGTTGCTCCTTACCTATTTGAGATAGTGAGAATTGTGAAGCTGAGCTGTTTGTGAGTCATTTTTCCCCCTCTGCTTCATTTCCTTGTCATTCTGTTCAGTTTCTATAACATGATGTGCAAAACCTGATTGTTATTTCAGAGAGAGGTGAGAAATTAAAGTGGTTTAAAAGCAGATTTTCTGGGAATTCCTGCTGGTCCAGTGGCTGGGAATCTCCATTTCCACTAACAGGGGCATGGATGTGATAATCTGAGACTAAGATCTCACAAGCCACGTGGTGCAGCCAAAAAAATTTTTTTTAATTAAAAAAAAAAATTTCTGCTTACTGTAAATGGTGATTGTCATGGGACATATATATATATTTTTAATTGGTTTGTACCTGGGTCTTAATTTATAGAGGTGACTGAGTGACAACACAAAGAGGTCAGTGCCATTGAGAGAAAAGTTTACTGTTACAATTCTCTTAGAAATAAGAGACATAGCATGCCACAAAGGGTCCCAGGGAGAGCACCAGTGTCATTCAGGAGGCAGAGATGCATAGAGCAGTCTTAGAATGTATTGTAGGGGAATGCATAGGCCACAGTCTTAATTGAGGTACAAAAAAGATCTTACGACCCAGATAATCACGATGATGTGATCACTCGCCTAGAGCCAGACACCCTGAAATGTAAAGTCAAGTGGGCCTTAGAAAGCATCGCTATGAACAAAGCTAGTGGAGGTGATGGAATTCCAGTTGAGCTATTTCAAATCCTGAAAGATGATGCTGTGAAAGTGCTGCACTCAGTATGCCAGCAAATTTGGAAAACTCAGCAGTGGCCACAGGACTGGAAAAGGTCAGTTTTCATTCCAATTCCAAAGAAAGGCAATGCCAAAGAATGCTCAAACTACCGCACAATTGCACTCATCTCACATGCTAGTAAAGTAATGCTCAAAATTCTCCAAGCCAGGCTTCAGCAATACGTGAACCGTGAACTTCCTGATGTTCAAGCTGGTTTTAGAAAAGGCAGAGGAACCAGAGATCAAATTGCCAACATCTGCTGGATCATGGAAAAAGCAAGAGAGTTCCAGAAAAACATCTATTTCTGCTTTATTGACTATGCCAAAGCCTTTGACTGTGTGGATCACAATAAACTGTGGAAAATTCTGAAAGAGATGGGAATACCAGACCACCTTGCCTCTTGAGAAATCTGTATGCAGGTCAGGAAGCAACAGTTAGAACTGGACATGGAACAGCAGATTGGTTCCAATAGGAAAAGGAGTACGCCAAGGCTGTATATTGTCACCCTGCTTATTTAACTTATATGCAGAGTCATTGTGAGAAACGCTGGCCTGGAGGAAGCACAAGCTGGAATCAAGATTGCTGGGAGAAATATCAATAACCTCAGATATGCAGATGACACCACCCTTATGGCAGAAAGTGAAGAGGAACTCAAAAGCCTCTTGATGAAAGTGAAAGGAGAGTGAAAAAGTGGGCTTAAAGCTCAACATTCAGAAAACGAAGATCATGGCATCTGGTCCCATAACTTCATGACAAATAGATGGGGAAACAATGAAAGTAATGTCAGACTTTATTTTGGGGGGCTCCAAAATCACTGCAGATGATGACTGCAGCCATGAAATTAAAAGACACTCCTTGGAAGGAAAGTTATGACCAACCTAGATAGCATATTCAAAAGCAGAGACATCACTTTGCCAACAAAGGTCCGTCTAGTCAAGGCTATGGTTTTTCCAGTGTTCATGTATGGATGTGAGAGTTGGACTGTGAAGAAGGCTGAGCACCGAAGAATTGAACCGTGAACTGAAGAGCTGATGCTTTTGAACTGTGGTGTTGGAGAAGCCTCTTGAGAGTCCCTTGGACAGCAAGGAGATCCAACCAGTCCATCCTAAAGGAGATCAGTCCTGGGTGTTCATTGGAAGGACTGATGCTGAAGCTGAAACTCCAATACTTTGGCCACTTCATGCAAAGAGTTGACTCACTAGAAAAGACTCTGATGCTGGGAGGGATTGGGGGCAGGAGAAGGGGACGACCGAGGATGAGATGGCTGGATTGCATCACCGACTCGATGGACATGAGTTTGGGTAAACTCCGGGAGTTGGTGATGGACAGGGAGGCCTGGTGTACTGCAATTCAGCATGGCAGGGGTTGCAAAGAGTCGGACATGACTGAGCAACTAACATTGCCACTGCCCGTTGGTGTGATCAAAGAAAATAATATTAAATTTGTGTATGTGTGTGTGTGTGTAATTAAATCTAGGTTATGATCAAACTCTTTCCCCTACTAGAACATACAGTATAACTTTCTAGTAAAGAGAATGATATGCTTTGTTGGACAGTGGTGGATAAATTCTGACACAGACGTCTTCCTTTTTAAGTCTTCATGGAGACTTCTGTTGGATTTATTATTCCCAAGATTACAGTTTATCAAGCTCTAGTATGACTTAGCCTCTTGTTAAAACTTAAGAAGCATAATAATTATATATTTGTAAGGCATCTCAGAATAATTTTGGAGTGACATTTGAGATCCATAATGTAATTTTCTTATCTAGAAAGTGGTATTTTTTAATATAACAATTGTATATCACTTTGTCTTTTCATAAACTGCTCACTCATTCTTTCTCTCCCTATCCACTCCCCTTCACCAGTTTCATTTTCAGTGCAGGTCTTTGAAGTAGATAGTCATGTTTTATTTTCAGAGAGGTAGACACACAGTCAATTCACTCTCATAACTGAGCCTTGAACCTGTATATTCTGAATTCATATGTTGTGTTGCTTGTATTCCTTTGCCTTGCTATATTTAAAGCATGATTTTTTTTGTTGTTATGTTTTTAAGCAGAGGCACAAATAGAACTCTGATTCATGAATTTGTCATATCTTCCTTTAGTAACCTTTAGTTATAACATGCCCATAAGATAAAGTCATTTTTTTAATTACAGCTCTATTTATTGAGATATAATGCACATCCATTTTAAAGTATCCAACTGGATAGTTTTTAGTATATTCACAGAGTTTTGCAGCTGTCACCAGAGTTGACCTTAGAACATTTTCATCACTCCAAAAAGAAACTGTACCCATTAGCAGTCACCCCTCAATTCTGCCCTCGCCCCAATCCTAGGTAACTACTAATTTACTTTCCTGTCCACTTTTTGTGAGTATTTCATATAAATGGAGTTATACAGTATGTGGTCCTTTGTGACTGGCTCCTTTCACTTAGCATAATCTTTTCAAAGTTTATCTGTGTTAGCATGCGCAAGTATTGATACTTCATCCCCTTTTATTGGTGAATGTTTCATTATATGAATTTGTTTTATCATTCATCATTTTTATTTGTCATTATTGTGTTTATCCATTCATCTATTTGTGGACGCTGGGTTTCCCCTTTTTTGCTATTTTGAATAATGCTGATACGAACATTGATGACCAGGCCTTTGTGTGGATATATGTTTTAATTTCTCTTTGATTATATAGTCAGGAATGGAATGGCTGGATTATATGGCAGCTTTATGTTTAACTGTTTGAGAAACTGCTAGACTGTTTTCCAAAGTAGCTGCACTGTTTTACTTGTTGTCCATTTCTGGATTGTATTATTTGAACCCATCCTTTTGTAATCCCATGAAATCTGTATCCTTTGAGTTAGTTTAAGGATAGCTAATAGTTTATTAGTTTAATTTAATAGGATAGTTTAATGCCTCTATGCCAAGATACCATATTTCCTATCCCTGACGGAATTGCCTAAATCAAGGCGAACAGTGGGTCATGAAAGGTACAGAATTAGTTGGGAGCACATTTTCCACCCCCTGACTTTTTGTTTGGTAGACATGTCTTTAGGTTCATTTTCTCTGTTTCTGTTTGTGTGTTTGAACTTTACTGAGGGAGAAGGCAATGGCAACCCACTCCAGTACTCTTGCCTGGAAAATCCAATGGGTGGAGGAGCCTGGTGGGCTGCAGTCCATGGGGTCGCTAAGAGTTGGACACGACTGAGAGACTTCACTTTCACTTTTCACTTTCATGCATTGGAGAAGGAAATGGCAACGCACTCCAGTGTTCTTGCCTGAAGAATCCCAGGGACAGGGGAGCCTGGTGGGCTTGCCGTCTATGGGGTCGCACAGAGTCGGACACGACTGAAGCGACTTAGCAGCAGCAGCAGCACTCTACTGAGCTGGTAATGTAGTAGATAAAAAATGAAAAAGTATAGTTCTTCCTTGAAAGGCCATTATGAACATATTTTAAAATTTTGCTCCAGGGCTTTTTTTTTTTTGAGAGTTTTCTAGCTAAATTTGTTACTCTGTGGCTCTAATAAAATGAAGCCTATGATAAGTTAGATTCTTCATTGCTCTAGTTTTCTTTGTATGGGTTACTGTTTGTAAACCATAGACTATTTTAACTTCATTTCTTTGATTGGAAAGAGTCTTTGGGTGAGCTAAGCTAAATTCTTCACCACTATTGGAAAATTACTTTATTATCTGGCTTTATGTAAATACTGTCATCTTCAGGTGGGGAGGACAGCACATTTTCTTATAAGAGCCTGTATTAAGTTGAATTTTTCTTGTCTTAAGCCTTGCAGTTTCCAGTCAAAACAATTTTCCAGCATTATTACATGAGTGCCTTTTTCTCCCATACCTTTCATTGAGGTTATGTCACGTATTTGTAATATAGTTAAATTCTTTTGTCACCATGTATATACCATCCTGTAATCGCTTTACCTCCTGGTTGGTTTATGGTATCTTTTAGCATATGGAGTTTTGAATTTTTGTAAAATCGACCTATTTTCTCCTTTATGGCTTTTTAATTTAATATCATGTTTACTAAGGGTTTATCTACCTCAAAGGTTTTGTTTTTGTTTCCTTTTTCTTCATATACTTTTGTAATTTTGTTTGTAAACATAGAGGATTTTTTAATACCCCTTATTAATTTTATCTTTATTGGCACCTATGACAGTTAAGGCAGCATCATATAAGGTCGGTCAGTTGATATGCCATAAGCAAGGATCCAAGAGTATTTGGTTCTATTTATTTTGTCATGTTTTCTTATGAAGAATAGATGTCCATGAGAGATTGAATGGACCTGGGATTTATGTTGTATTTATTATTTACTTTGAAATTTTAAATTTAATCATTTAATAGCTATATTCCCACCTAATATGTTTGTTTGTTTAAAATTGTTTATTAGCAGGGACTTCCCTGGTAGTCTGGCGGTTAAGACTCCCAGTGCAAGGGGCACAGGTTTAGTCCTTCATTGGGAAACCAAGATCCTGCATGCTGCACACCATGGCCAAAGAAAAAAGTTGTTCAGCAGATTTTCTGCCTCTGTGCATACCTGACTCCTTGTAGTGGGTTAGCAGGACTCTGTACTTTGCGAACTTGAAATACTTTTTAAGTATTCATAATTTGTATGGGTAAGCACACTAAGATTACTTCTGTAACTAGTTATTCTAATTCAAAAACTCTAAAATCAGATTCTTTGTAATATTTAAAACAACAACAACAACAGGGAAAACCGTTAATAATGTTAACCATAGATCTTCCATTTGTGACTTCTTAAACTGTTTCAATGGAAATACTTTTACCTTAAAAGGATTTAGTGAAGATGAAAATATGGAGAAAAACAGAATAGTGTGAAGCATATTTTTTAAATGACTGATAACCTGATAGGAATTTATTTTCATTTTTGGTATATAAGTAATATAAATATAAAGATATTTCTGTTAAATAAAAGGTTAGATGATTGCAAAATTACCATACTTACTGTTTGAAAATATATTTATGTGTCTGTTAAAATTTTAAAATAACCAGTTTGATTTCAAGTTTGGATACCTTATCCTGGTAAACATTCTGTGTTGAGTAAAAATCCTGGTAAACCTTTTATTTTACCTTGCGTTTAGAAGACACTGTTTTCATTAAAAAGAAAAAAGAGCCCCATATGAAAAACAAGTCCATCTTTAAAATATTTCAGGGGTTAATGAAATAAATCTAAGTCTAAGCAAGACAAAAGGAAACAGTTACCCTATAATTTATGAGTTAATCTGAGGCTGCCATTTGAGTAGCTAGATGATTTTAAAAACAGATCATGACATTGATGCTTTTGTGTATGTATTTTACAGGTGAAGAAAGCCAAGATGCAGGAATCAGGAGAGCAGACTCTAAGGTATACAAAGTTGAATTTCTTTTTAATGATCTACTTATAATTTGTTTTTACCTGCTGACCAGTATGTGGACATGATTTGGATTGACTTACCCTCATTTTGGTTTTCAGCATCAGTTTTTATGTTTTGAAATTATTTAATTTAAGGTGAAAATTATCCTCTGAAACTTTGTCGTTAAAATAAAGTTTGTCCTTGAAACACATAAGTGCTGAATTTTTCTCCTTGTTTATTCATTATTTATTCAGCATAATGTACCAATCTCATGTTATCACTCAGATCCTGTGATATGTGAAGGAGACACAATGGTGAATATTCTTCAGTTAACGTATACAGTATACATAATAGGAAAAATAGAAATAAAAAAATCCAAGGAGTTAATCCTTAATTTACCAAATGGACAATGGGACACCTTAATCATTAGCTCTGCTCCCCTTACAGAAAAGAGGCAGCTTCTTCGCATGTCATACTCTGGCTTCCACAGCACCATGATTTTCAGTTGTCCACAGCTCTTCCCTCCTGTTGTTTGTCTATCAGCCAGAAGAACCAATAACCAATAACCTTCTAACATCTTAATTTCAAGAATCCTAGTCTTACACCTCACAGACTAGCATTCCAGCTCATTTATTCTATTGTCACACTAGCCCTGTGTCTTATTTTACACTTCCACTTATAATGACAATGATATATCATATTTTCACTGTCAGGCATTGACCCTTCCCTCAAAAAAGACTTCCGTATCTTCCTGTGCTGCTCAAAAGATAAGATCTATTACTTTAATCAGTTTCTTACAAACATTCGTAACTTCCTCTCCCTTTTCCCTGTCGTCCTTCCCTAGCCTAACCTAGTGTTTGAAAACCCTAGTTAAACCCTCCTATTCACCTGTTTCATACTTATTCCTAATCATCTGAACACTTCATAGGAAAACACAAAACTGCTCACTGGTCAGATTCTAGTCACGATTACATCTCAGTGGGCACTTAAACATTCTTGGTGATGCAGTCACTCTTCCTAGTTTATTTCACAGTGGTAAAATTGTTTCTCTTTCCTCCTTACCTTCCTTCATTCCTTCTCTCCTTTCCTCCCTGCCTCTCAGCCTGCCTTCCTTTCTTCCTGCCTCCCTCTCTCCCTTCTTCCCTCCTGATGCTGTCTCTCCTCGCACCTCCCCTTCCATTTACTCAGCTGGGGATCTGGCTCCCTGAAGCAAAGAGAAATCAGAAGTGGATAGGAACTGCCTTACTTGTCTTATCACCAAATCTACCTACTTAACTGCTTCACTGCTTCTCTCTAATATTCTGTGTATCTCTTTTCTCTGAAGTTAATTCCCTTGCTCATCTCTTTCCAGTTGTTCAATGGAGCCTATCAGCTTTATCTCTTCCTGCTATTATTCCTTCTGAAGGAAGGAGTACTTGCTCCTTCAGCAACTGCTTTCTTGTGATAAAATACCAAGGGAACTTTTCATGCAAAGATGGGCTCGATAAAGGACAGAAATGATATGGACCTAACAGAAGCAGAAGATATTAATAAGAGGTGGCAAGAATACACGGAAGAATTGTACAAAAAAGATCTTCACGACCCAGATAATCAAGATGATGTGATCACTAATCTAGAGCCAGACATCTTGGAATGTGAAGTCAAGTGGGCCTTAGAAAGCATCACTATGAACAAAGCTAGTGGAGGTGATGGAATTCCAGTTGAGGTGTTTCAAATCCTGAAAGATGATGTTGTGAAAGTGCTGCACTCAATATTCCAGCAAATTTGGAAAACTCAGCAGCAGCCACAGGACTGGAAAACGTCAGTTTTCATTCCAATTCCAAAGAAAGGCACTGCAAAAGAATGCTCAAACTATCGCACAATTGCACTCATCTCACATGCTAGTAAAGTAATGCTCAAAATTCTCCAAGCCAGGCTTCAGCAATACGTGAACCGTGAACTCCCTGATGTTCAAGCTGGTTTTAGAACAGGCAGAGGAACCAGAGATCAAATTGCCAACATCCGCTGGATCATGGAAAAAGCAAGAGAGTTCCAGAAAAACATCTATTTCTGCTTTATTGACTATGCCAAAGCCTTTGACTGTGTGGATCACAATAAACTGTGGAAAATTCTGAAAGAGATGGGAATACCAGACCACCTAACCTGCCTCTTGAGAAATCTGTATGCAGGTCAGGAAGCAACAGTTAGAACTGGACATGGAACAACAGACTGGTTCCAAATAGGAAAAGGAGTACGTCAAGGCTGTATATTGTCTCCCTGCTTATTTAACTTATATGCAGAGTACATCATGAGAAACGCTGGACTGGAAGAAACACAAGCTGGAATCAAGATTGCCGGGAGAAATATCAATAACCTCAGATATGCTGATGACACCACCCTTATGGCAGAAAGTGAGGAGGAGCTAAAAAGCCTCTTGATGAAAGTGAAGGAGGAGAGCGAAAAAGTTGGCTTAAAGCTCAACATTCAGAAAACGAAGATCATGGCATCCGGTCCCATCACTTCATGGGAAATAGATGGGGAAACAGTGGAAACAGTGTCAGACTTTATTTTTTTGGGCTCCAAAATCACTGCAGATGGTGACTGCAGCCATGAAATTAAAAGACGCTTACTCCTTGGAAGAAAAGTTATGACCAACCTGGATAGTATATTCAAAAGCAGAGACATTACTTTGCCGACTAAGGTCCGCCTAGTCAAGGCTATGGTTTTTCCTGTGGTCATGTATGGATGTGAAAGTTGGACTGTGAAGAAAGCTGAGCGCCGAAGAATCGATGCTTTTGAACTGTGGTGTTGGAGAAGACTCTTGAGAGTCCCTTGGACTGCAAGGAGATCCAACCAGTCCATTCTGAAGGAGATCAACCCTGGGATTTCTTTGGAAGGAATGATGCTAAAGCTGAAACTCCAGTACTTTGGCCACCTCATGCGAAGAGTTGACTCATTGGAAAAGACTCTGATGCTGGGAGGAATTGAGGACAGGAGGAGAAGGGGACGACCGAGGATGAGATGGCTGGATGGCATTACGGACTCGATGGATGTGGGTCTGAGTGAACTCCGAGAGATGGTGATGAACAGGGAGGCCTGGCGTGCTGCGATTCATGGGGTCGCAAAGAGTCGGACACGACTGAGCGACTGAACTGAACTGAAAATTCACCATTTCAGTCATTTTTAAGCATATAATCCAGTGGTACTAAGTACATTCACATTGTTGGGCAATCATTACCATCTATCTCCAGAACTTTTTTATCTTTTCAAACTGAAACTTTGTATTCATCCGACTCTCCATTTCCCCTTTCTTCTGGCTCCTGGCAATCATCATTCTGCTCTGTCTTTATGATTTTGACTACACTTAAGTACCCTATATTAGCACAGTCACAAATTATTTGTCTTTCTGTGACTTGTTTGTTTCATTTAGCCTGATGTCTTAATGGATTATCCATTTGTAGCGTGTGTGAGAGTTTCCTTCCTTTTTAAAGCTGAATAATACTAGTCCATACTACGTTTAGTTTATCCATTCATTAGTTGATTGTGTTCATTATTGTCAAGAGTTTCATTGAATGAGAAAGAGGTATTTGTGATGTTTACTTTTAGAATTCGGGTGTTTTTGCTCTTTTTTTGGAGGAGAGAAGTGTTATTTTGGAGCATTTTTGTTTCCATCATACACATGATGTTAAGTAAATTTTATATAACTGAGGATAATCATATTTTGAGGTAGTAATAATTTTTCTAGATATAATTTCAAATATTTAACAAAGTGCTAGAGTTAATTCACTGTTTCGGTGCTTTTGTTTCTATTCAATCTCTAGATACTTAGTTGAATACGTAGGAGATTTTGCTGTAAGAATCCAGGACCATGGGGTTTTAGGAACTTGTCCATTGTACACCAGACCGTACAAGTATACCTTCTACAATACAAGATCTAGAAATAGTCTTTCAACAGTTGGTATAACAATGATCCCCAGACTTACTCAGACTAGTCTTACACATAGAAGACCAGTCATTATAGTCAGAAATGTGAAGTTCTTGTCTAGGTTTATACCGTTCTCCTTGGAATCCTATTTAATTAGGCATAAGATGGGGCTCAGAAGTCTGTATTTTTACCAATCATTCAGGTAATTATAAGAAATAAGCCATTTTGGGAAACAATAATACAAATGCTTAGTATGATTTCTTAGCCATATCTTTCAATTCCCATACTCATATCTTGGTTACTATATTAAGTGCTGTTTTGAAAGTACAGACATTTGAGTAAATAGATTAAGATAAACTTCATCTGGAGATTTACTTTTTAAAATTAGTTACATCTGAGGAAAAATTGTTTGAACATTCAGAATATACCAGGGAAAAAACTTTTATTGATACTATGCTTGAATATTAGAGGTTCATTCAGAAAAGATATGAGAGCTTTAAGAATTTTGGTGCTTTGTACTTTTTTTTATAAGTAACATTTCTTTTAAAATCTTTCTATGTAGAAACTATTCTTACTGTTTGTTAGTCTTATCTTTCCAAAAAAAATACTAGAAAAAAATTTTTTGATGATGGCATAGTGTTCCCTTGTATGAGGATATGTTACATATTTTTTACCCAGTTCTTTAACCAGATGGACATTGGTTTCCAAACTTTTATAAAACAAATCATGTTGCAATCAAAATACTTCTTGATTAGTTTATACACACCAGTTCCAGTTACTCACCCACCGTGAATATGTAACCATAGTTCTTTTCATAGTTCTTTTCTCCAACATAGTGTCACAAACTTTTTGTCTTTGCTAACTTAATAAGTGAAAATAAAGTTTTATTCTAGTCTTTCAGTTCAGTTCAGTTGCTCAGTCATGTCCGGCTTTGCGACCCCATGAATCGCAGCACGCCAGGCCTCCCTGTCCATCACCAACTCCCGGAGTTCACTCAGACTCGCGTCCATCGAGTCCGTGATGCCATCCAGCCATCTCATCCTCGGTCGTCCCCTTCTCCTCCTGCCCTCAATCCCTCCCAGCATCAGAGTCTTTTCCAGTGAGTCAACTCTTTGCATGAGGTGGCCAAAGTACTGGAGTTTCAGCTTTAGCATCATTCCTTCCAAAGAAATCCCAGGGTTGATCTCCTTCAGAATGGACTGGTTGGATCTCCTTGCAGTCCAAGGGACTCTCAAGAGTCTTCTCCAACACCACAGTTCAAAAGCATCAATTCTTCGGCGCTCAGCTTTCTTC
>SJYX01010473.1:159673-172784 GCA_006410675.1 Oreotragus oreotragus | reverse complement strand
TGGAGTACAGAGAAGTTCAATGACTTGCCTAAAGCCATAAAGCTAGTTTTGACAAAGTGCAATATGAGCTCAAGCAGTCTGGTTCCAGAGTCTGCACCCTTAAGCGCTGTACTATACCAGTGGTTGAGGGAATATGGGGGAGCTGGAAAGTAAGGTAAGAAGAAGGAGAACGTTGTGAAAGATCAAAGGGTAATCTCCATTTCAGAATCTCACTGAGGATCTTCATAACATTAAAGTACCTAACATAATGATTTATCCTCCGAGTTTATATGACTTAGTCTTTTTCAGTTTTTCTTAATTTGTGTTATAAGTTTTTTTAAAAAAGATTTTGCTAAGTTTGAGGTATAAGAACAAAAATTGGTTTGTTTTTAATTGGGGGAAAACAAGTGCAGTGTAATGCACCACCTTAAAGTTCAGAACCCCTTCTTGTGTAAGCACGTGTAATTTGAAAAAGCTTATCAAATGATTGTGAGGACCATTGTCTGAAGTTAGTCATCTCCCTACATTCCTTTGGTACTTTGGAAATAAAGTGAGAGCAGTTTTTAGGTTGCTGTAGAGTTTTTCTTTTACCATGTGGTCTTTAGAGAAAATCTGAGTTGCCTGTTGCTTACCTGAAATTTCCAGGTGGTATAAAAACAGTCATGGTCTAGGGATGTGACAAAGAACTGGAATGCGGAAGGTACTAGGCCTGGCCTTAGCTGTTAAGTAGCCGATAAAAACCAAGAATAAGGACTTCATGAAGTAGACTTACCTTGCCCCTTATCTAGGAAGAAATTGGTTTGATTTAATCACTTGTAGCAATGCAGCAGATCAATCAGAGGCTAATGTATTCATTTTGTTTTTCCCAGTCAAGTAAGCAACCCTGAAGTCAGTGATCAGAAACCTGAAACTTCAAGCCTTGCTTCAAACCTTACCATGTCAGAGGAAAGTAAGTACCATATTCTGTGCATCATGGACGTATTCCTGTGACCAGGTGATGCTGACCTTTTATAACTGGTTTTCACTGATTGCCTCACTTGTCTCAGAGTATCCAGAATCCTTTCATTGCCTTGTACGTGTGTTCATCCTTACGCCCTCCTATAAACCTTATTGCATACCAGCTAAGGAGCAAAGTCACATGGGATCCACTCCTAGGGATTGGTGATTGTGTTTTTGTTTTGAGATTGAATGTTCTTCTAAAGGTAGTAAATAGTGCTTTACTCAAAATCAGAAAAATTTGTGGGCCAGCCTCTGACTGTTTCTTTGGATGGCTTGATGTGTTTCTAGCTTGCTAATAACCAAATGATTCTATCTATCCATCTAGACCAAAAAAAAAGAAAAGTAGTCCCCTGAGAGCCCAAAGTTGATACTGGGCCCTGAGGGAGACCCATCTCAATAGGATACACCCTCTGTTTACCAAACCTTAGCCAAAAATTTGTAGAATGTTCTTTTTTTTTTTCTCTTGTGGAGATCTAAGCTTTCTTTGGAATATCATGGTGATATGCTCTATAGGGCAGATAGTCCTCCTTGAAATTAAATAGCTATGCCCTTTCATATTATACTACACACTTCAGAAGAATAAATTTGTGTACGTTGCTTTATAAAAAGACATTTGTTTAGGACATATATCTTAAGATGCTTAAGCTTAACCTTATATAATTCCCATGTAATAAAAGATGATATGCCTTTAAAAAAAAATGGTTATGTCTTGAGTTGTATATATTATTTCCTCAAAGATGCTGTTCCAGTAGTTCTCAAACTTTTAGCATGCCTGAGAGTTAACCTGGAGTGCTTGTTTGTAAGGTAGCATTCTAGCCTCATCTTCAGTGATTATCATTCAGTAGACCTGTTGTGGATGAGAATCTGCATTTTCAAGAAGATAGCTCGGTAACTCTGATACATATGGGAACTACTCTAATCAACGAAAGGTGTCTCCTCTAATTTTTTTAATATCTCACTCTAGTATTCTTGGGCTTCCCTTGTGGCTCAGGGGTAAAGAATCTGCTCACAGTACTGGAAGCCAGGGTTTGATCCCTAGGTTGGGAAGATCCCCTGGAGAAGGGAAAGGCTACCCACTCCAGTATTCTGGCCTGGAGAATTCCATGAACTGTATAGTCCATGGAGTCTCAAAGAGTCAGACACGACTGAATGACTTTCACTTCACATCCCCAAGAAAAAGGTTTGTTCCTTATATACTTCAGGGCCCAGAAGTAAGTTGAGTCTTCTTGCTTCTTAAAAATTATTTCTCTTTTTTTCCTTCAAAAACTCTAGTTCCTTTGAAGTTTATATTTATGCCCCTTCCTCCAGCTTTCTTTTTACCTCAGGCTGAACTCCTAGTCATTTTGCTCTTTAAAGACTAGATCTTTGTTTTCTTCTCCATCCAGACCTTTATTATTCTTGGTAATTTGAACGTCCATGTAGATGACCTGTCCAACACCTATAATGTTCCTCTTCTTTTCCTATCCCTTTTTACTCCACATGGATTCTGCAGTTCTTTATTACAATTACTCCCTTACTAATACCTTCAATAATTTTGCCTCTTGTACTGTCCTTGCTAAACCCCAATCCTGATTTAATCCAACTGTCCACCTTCTCTGTAAGTATTACATTAAATAGCTGAACATTTCTGGGTAGTTTATACACTTAGCTGACCGTTTACTCACAGGGCCTTAAGTGGGCACCCCACTACACTTTACTCATGAGTTTTACCTTTTGCCATTTCTTTCCTCTCAGAGCACCCATACTGCTCACCTCTCTTCATATCTGACTGGTGATTTCTCCTTGAATAGAAGCTGTCTGACAGGAGGTTCCCTTATTAACCTACCACCACCAAGTCTTCAGCCCCACTTGTGTTTGTACCCATGTTACCTTGTTTTATTCTTGTCAGAATGGAAATAGTATTCTTGTTCCTGTGAAAGGTAAGACCTTTTATTTGTGCTTCATATCCTGTCTGTTCTCACCTACCCCAAGGACTTTGCTACTGTGACTATCCTAATACCATTCTTCTCTTCTTAATCCGTCCTATCTGTGGAGACATGATCCAGTATCGTCCATCTTAAAGCACAAACAGAACCCTCCCTGAAGTCCATATTCCCCACCAGTTACAGACCTTCTCTTTGTTCCATGACCCACCTTGGAACCTCTGGAAAGAGTTGCCCTCATTTGTTTTGCCTCCTCCCATTCGCTCTTCATCCCTCTCAAATTTAACTTTGTCACCATTCTTCCAGTGAAACTGCTTTTGTCAAGGTCATTAGTTCCTTTCAATAACTGAAAGTACTAATTCCAGTGGGTATTTCTGTCTGCCTGTATCCTGCCTCTTAACACTCTTTCTCCCACCTTTCTTCTTTGTTGGCCTTTCTTCTGCTGTCTAATCTCTGAATGTTAGTGGGCCTCTGGGTTTGGTTCTAGTCCACCATCTTTGTTCTTTCTGTATTCTTTCACCCATTTTGTTACTTTAAATATTTGATGCATAGTTAATAAATTCCAAATTTGTGTTCCTAGTCTGACTTCTTGCTCTAATTTCGTTTTTGTATCCTACTGCCTACTTGATATCTCCACTTAGATATCTAAAAGGAAAGTCATACTTAAAATATGTAAAAGCTTTTTCTGCCCTTAGCCCTCACCAAAGCTGTTCTCTTCCCCAACTTCTTCATCTTTGGAAGTATTTTCACTATCCCTCCAAGTTCTCAAGCAGAAAACCTAGAAATTATCCTGTATTCCCTGTTTTCCTCATTGCTTAATTCAAATTCATCAGAATGTCCTGTTAGTTTTACTTTCAGAGTATATTTCTAGGTTTCTGCCTCGTTTCCACTGATGTTACCTTTTTTTTTTTAAACCAGTGCAGAGTTGAACACATCCGAATTTATTTACACAATGCTAAAGAAATTTGAGTTCTGTTTCCATTTTGTGGAATTTTATTCTGGGATCCAGCTTTGTTGTGTAACTGACATAGGTCATTGAAACTTGATTATCTCACCTCACATGCAATTTTCTGTCTCAAGGGAACAGAAAACTTGGGTTTTTAATGCACATACAGTAATGATCTCAATACTGCTTTACAGTTCAGTAGGAAGGCAGCTGTCCCACAGCTTGAGGGGAAAGAAGGGCAGGCAGAGAAGTTATAATTAAGCAGATTATGCCTTGACTCTTTTTAATCTTTTCATAGTTCCCAAGTACCACAAAGATTGAGAAGTAAAAATTGGCCTAGATCTCCTAGAATATTTTGCGAATCTCTTCTAGAATTAAATGAGAGAAGGAGAACGATTTGGGTTTTTGAAAATACTTGTCAGCAGAGAAGGAACCATTATGTAGAAATCAAATGAACTTCCATTCTATGTAGTGGGCGATAAGAACATTAGATCTAACTGAGATTCCCTTCATTTTTGTCAAAGTGATTAAGGGTTAGTATAATCTACAAATTGCTATGAATTATTTTCAGAGCCTGTGAACAGTGGCAGTAGGCAGGATCCATGATGAGCTCATTCGCAGATGATTTGTGTTACTGTTGGGCGTGAATTAACCCCACATCTGATCTCGATCAGTGTTCCCTTTGCGGGTAAGACACTCAGAAAACCCAGCTAGACATAAAGTTAGTTGGTTCACCCTTAGTCCTTATTCACAATAGAGCAACCTCCCTTATAATAGATAGTGAAGGATGTTCTTGAACAATTTAGGAATCTGGTACAAGCTCTGTGTGTTGTAGCTCTGTCTATAATTTGGACTGAAATACTGCTAATGAAAAGGATTCTGCTACCTGTCAAACTTGAGTTGAATATTTACAGTATTTATCCCAAATGAAATCATGAGAATTAAGCCTTATGACAGTATCTATTCTAGATGAAATCATGGAGGTCAAGAGGGCAGTAGCTATGATAGTCCCTTTACTTGATGGTTTATCAGAACGTTACATCAGTTCCCCAGGTCTGTCTCTGCTTTACCAAACTTAAAGCTTTATTACAAAGCTGAAAAAAATAATAGTATAAAAGCATGCTTGCATCTTTCTGCTGCTGATTATATATAGCAGTAGCAACAGTTATTGAATACTTTTTCCAAATCTGTCTTCCTACAGGTCATCCTTATGACCTTTTACTCAGAATAGGGTAAGCATCCAGAGAATGAATAAGCTGAAGAAGTATAATGTGGCTTCCTAGACATGGATCTTGCATTTTAACTTCACCTTTGAGCATAGACGAGAGCTTAGGAAGTTGCTTCATTTATGATTTTAGAACAGTGATGGTGATGGTAAAGATCAATCGGTACTGGGAATTCCCTGGCGGTCCAGTGGTTAGGATTCCACACTTTTGCTGCTAAGGGCCCAGGTTTGATACCTGGTTGGGAAACAAAGATCCCACACGCCACACAGCACAGCCCAAAATAGAGATCAGTTGGTACTGACCTTCAGCTCTTTTCTCTACTGCCTTCATTCTAGCTTCTTTTACTGTCTCTAAAAGTCTCTATAAACTCATTATTAGAAGAGTGAGGTATTTCTACTGTGTAGTCTTTTTAAATTTATTATGTCCAAGCTTTATTCTGTTCCTTAGTTTGAAAGACTATACAGTGAGACGTGAAATTTTCCCCTTTCATTTTTGAAATATTCTAACTTTTTACCTGGTGATATCTTTCTTTCAGTTATGACATGCACCGATTACATCCCTCGCTCATCCAATGATTATACCTCACAAATGTATTCTGCAAAGTAAGTTGAATAATTGTTTCAAAAATCTGTATGCTTTTCCTCTAGATTCCTTGCAAAATGTAACTTGATATTTAAGCTATTAAGTTGACATTTAACTTATTTTCACCTCTCTTGTTCTCTCTGGCCCTATTCCAGTTTTTTTTTTCCATGTAAATATAGTCTAGGTATCATCCTTTTAAAAAGTTTATGATTGTCTGAAATAGATCACTGTTACCCAGGAGCTTACTCAACGTGAATAGGCACTGAAAAGTGTAAAATACCATTAGTGATGAAAATATATCATTGCTTAACCTCTCATTATTCTCTCTTTGCTCCACTTTAAAAGAGAGATCAATTTAAAAAGCTAAAGCCAGCCTCAGACTGGGACTGCTGGGCCTAATCTGTGTTCATCTTATTGCTTTAGAAGCTTATTCTTTTAGAAGTGTCCTCAAGTAGAAAGTAGGCTTGAGGTTAGACAGGTTTAGTGAGTTTAAATCACTGAGAGGCAATATTTTGGACTTCATGAGATAAGATCAGCATTTAAGATCCACTAAGTTAATCATCTCCAAGATGAGTTGGTGCAGAACAGTGTGTGTATCAAGCTACCAATTGCACATTGATAAAAGTTGAGCCTGCATACATAGATGCGTACAAGCGTGCTTTATTAACCTAGGATAAATTCTTACGTGTTTACATAGGCAAGTTACATAAAGAAATTGGTGACAGAGGTGAATAATATGTCTGGGTCTCTTGTAAAAGAAAACTTTTCCTTTTTGTGCCCATTTGTATTAAGTGCCTTTTGAATTTTGCATCAGTTTTAAAAAAAGGAGCTGATTGAAAAATCATCTCAATGAACTCTCCAAATTCTAATCTGGTATTGTCATTAACATTAATAACATCCTTGGGCCAGTCATTTTCCGTGTTCTTCTTCTGTGAAATGACTGAACCTGTTCTCTGAGGTCATTATGAAGGTGATAAAATAATTTGAGCTATAAAGACACTAAATAAAAAAGATTTTATGATCTTTATCATATCTGGAGATTAATCCATTTGAAGTTACCAAGATTTTAAGTCATTCCTACATGATTTGATTGACAGCTACAGCCTGAGCTATTTTCTGGTCTCAGGTCTGGCTAAGAAGACTAGAAATTTTCAAATTCAGTCTTTTAGAGTCTACTGAGATGTGAATATAGCAAATTCCAAATTCATTCATTTATTCAAAAAAGTATTGTATACCTGTTGCACTCTGGACACCTTGTTAGCTTTCTACCTTAATGTAGACCTCCTTACCACTTATCTAAACCACTGCATTTTTTAACTACCTCTGTTTCAAGTCCTCTTCCCCCATCCATTTTACAAAGAAATGTCAAACTAGTGTTTATTAAAGAACAGCTTTGATCTTGTCATCCTTTACTCAACAATTTCAGTGACTCCTCATTGTTTCAGATCTGTCTGAACACTTTTAGCCTGGTATTCAAGGTCTTTGCTGTCTGTCTTATACTTTACCTTAGTATAATCTCTGTTCCTTGTTGGCTGAAGCCTTGTCTGTACCCTTGGCAGAGGCTTTCTCTTTTTCTAGAACACCTTTTCTCTCTCTCATTTTTGCACATTCTGTCTGCTCACAGATCACTTCTTTATAGCCTTCCTTCATTTTCTTCTCTCCAAAAACTGCAAAAAGAAAAAAAAAAAACTTTCCCCTCTGAAACCACCTCCCCGCCATTATTTTATTGTTATGACCCGCATGGTACATGACACTTACTTCCTTACTTTATAAGTACAGGATAACTCACCAAATAAAATAACTTGTATCTAAAAATTCAGTGCATAAAATGTGGCGCCATCTTATTCCATGAATGAAATGAGCAGGTCAGCTAGCTGGTTTAAAATCCCTGAAGTTTCACTGTTGAATTCATCTCTAGCTAAACCAACTAGTGGCAGTTATACTCTGGCTTAAATATCAGCAGGGCAAGCCAGTGTCCTGTCTAGGACTTCCTGGATTTTATTAGTCACTTGACTCTTGATTTTCTAGGCTCGATCTAGGGACATTGGGCCACACTCCTGATCCTGGTTTTCTAATATGGTGGTTGCCTGTTTTTTCTCTGAAGGTCTCACCCTCTTTTCCAAGTTCCACTTTCACTCTCAAAACTTTAGTTTGGCCTGGAGGGCTCTGTGGGGAATGGAGTCAGTTGCCAATCTATTCTACCTGGTTGTCTGTCCTTTTAGGATTTTATTCTATATTTAGACATAAGGGCATAAATGAGTTTAGTCAGTACTTGTATCTCACATAGGGCCTTGCGCATAGCACACCACAAATGTTTGTGGTGTGATTGGACCTTTGGAGGATATTTGAAACTTAATTTTTCTATAAAATTGTTTGTTAGGTAGATGATAAGTAGACCTGAAAAGGAAAAAATAATTCTACTTTCTGACCATATTAAGAGACATTTTATGTGACAGGTTAGTCTACTCATTATTGATTCTTTGCTGTTAGTGATATTAGCTGTTTTTTGTTTTTCTTATGTGAAATTTTTTGTTTTCTTGAACTTTTCTAGACCTTATGCACATATCCTCTCAGTTCCTGTTTCGGAAACTGCTTACCCTGGACAGACTCAGTACCAAACCTTGCAGCAGTCTCAACCCTATGCTGTCTACCCTCAGGCAACCCAGACGTACGGACTACCTCCTTTCGGTAAGGCATCCTGTTGTAAGCAGTTTCTAAGAATATTGATTTTGTCCCACAGAAATTTCCATCTTTCCCCTAAAAGCAAGCATGGCTAATCAGGAAGCTGAGAGAAAGCAAGTTGTTCTTGACAGCATCTGCTTGTTTCAGGTGTGATAAAAGTTGGCTGTGCTTTTCCACAGTATATTTGATGCATGTAATATAAAATCATAACTTTTCAGTATTCACTTGTTTATCTGCCATAATTTAGATATTTCCAAGATGGTAAGTCTTGACTGGAAAACTTGGAATCTTCAAGTTTTTGGAAACTCTTTGAGGAATTGCTATTGATTTGACTTACTTTGTGGAAAACATGTACTATGACAAATATATCTTGAGGTGGCTAATTTCTTACTAAAACTAAGTAATCTACATATTCAGGTAGAATATACCTTATAACTCCCCCTCCTCTCTCAGTTTTTCTCCTTCCTTCTTATACCATACTGCAAAGTGATCAGTTGTTGCTCTGCTGAACCAAAAAGTCATCTTAGAGGGGGGAAATCCCTGATTTTGTACAGCCTTATCTTGTGCATAGAGAGTTTTGTTCTTTGGTTTTAGGTATCTTGGACTGAATTATAAATTAGAATGATTTACTAGAAGTCAGTTTGAGGTTCTCTGAGCACTTACTATCTGCTGATTTTTCAGTGTGTGTATTGATAGATATGTTCAGTGTGGTTTAGTGCTGCTTTGCTAGAACTGATGTCAGGAAATTGAAAGAATACTGTATTTTTAAAAAAATATTTGGTATGTTAATAAAAGTATAACTTGGTAGCCTTTATTGCAACTAGCTGGGAATTAGAAAATCTTTCTAACAGATTGCCACAGATTCTGGGTGTTGCTTGCTTTTGGTTTTGACATTCCTACTTTTCCTGGCCTGTTTGGCTACTCTTATGGGAGTTACAGCTTTCTTACTTTCGACTTGTTAGCATTCCTTGGCCTTTGATAACTACTAGAAACAAAATTGGGAGTTTTGTTTAATGGTACTGGTAGTCGATAACTTCATGAAAGAAAAGAAAGAGAAATGCTCTTGTTTTCCTGTTTGTACACCCAAGCCTCAGTGCCTGTCAGTATCAGCAAGTGTACTAAAATCTTAGGTTGCTGATATACTTAACCAGCCTACATGAGCAGTCCTTTCAGATGCAGAACTCCCTGTGAATATGTTTGTGTTTATTTCTTTTTGTATATATTAAAGCTAATTTACCAGCAGCTGGCTAATATCAACAATAGGCTAGCGAGTATAAAGTATTTCATGTTGTTTTTGTTTTTTTTAAATCTCTGTTTTGATTTAAATTCTTTATTGGAAAGAAGAGATGGGAATACCAGACCACCTAACCTGCCTCTTGAGAAATCTGTATGCAGGTCAGGAAGCAACAGTTAGAACTGGACAGGGAACAACAGACTGGTTCCAAATAGGAAAAGGAGTACGTCAAGGCTGTATATTGTCTCCCTGCTTATTTAACTTCTATGCAGAGTACATCATGAGAAACGCTGGGCTGGAAGAAGCATAAGCTGGAATCAAGATTGCCGGGAGAAATATCAATAACCTCAGATATGCAGATGACACCACCCTTATGGCAGAAAGTGAAGAGGAGCTAAATAGCCTCTTGATGAAAGTGAAAGAGGAGAGTGAAAAAGTTGGCTTAAAGCTCAACATTCAGAAAACAAAGATCATGGCATCTGGTCCCATCACTCCATGGGAAATAGACGGGGAAACAGTGGAAACAGTGTCAGACTTTATTTTTTGAGGGGAGGAGCTCCAAAATCACTGCAGATGGTGACTGCAGCCATGAAATTAAAAGACGCTTACTCCTTGGAAGAAAAGTTATGACCAACCTAGATAGTATATTCAAAAGCAGAGACATTACTTTGCCGACTAAGGTCCGTCTAGTCAAGGCTATGGTTTTTCCTGTGGTCATGTATGGATGTGAGAGTTGGACTGTGAAGAAGGCTGAGTGCCGAAGAATTGATGCTTTTGAACTGTGGTGTTGGAGAAGACTCTTGAGAGTCCCTTGGACTGCAAGGAGATGCAACCAGTCCATTCTGAAGGAGATCAGCCCTGGGATTTCAGATGTGTATAAGAGACAGACCCTGTCCCCATAAGCACCCCAGAGCCACCAAGGCCCTGTTGCTGCAGCGGGCAGAGGGTCAAAGGTGAACACCCCCTCCAGGCGCAGGTGGAATGTCAAATGCCCCCTTCCTCAACAGCTCCCAGGGCTGTGCTCTGGCCTGTTCCCCCTCACCCACCCGAGAGAATTTTTCCTTTTGGAGCCAAGGCTCTGGTTTCCCTTCCCCCGCCCCACCACCGCCCTCGCCTAAGCCAGGGGCTTCATGACACTGGGACGTGTTCAGAAAACAGGATGTTAACATAGGGTGCTTTTGTCTCAAGCTCCAGCCAGGGTCCCCAAGGGAAACTTCTTTCACAAAGTGTTGAGAGGGACACCTCCCTTTCAGAACTTTCGGAGGGGTTGCCTGAGAACAGGTTATGTAATAATCGTTAACCCAACTCCTTCCTCCGCAGCCTGCTGGAGGCAGCGCCGCTGACAGCATGGCCAGATGTTGAGAGAGAACGTTTGTTTGGAGAGTGTGCTGGGGGTGCCACCCACACCTCAGGCACACTGCTGCCCCCCACCCCCGCCTGCACACCTCAGGAGCCCGAGGGCTCAGAGAAGGTCAAGTGACGAGGGGCAAAGCCTGTAGTGTGCAGTTTTAGGGGGTGAAGGTGGGGAGCCACCTGGGATCATTGTCCGTGTCGACGCTTACAGTGAACTGAACGTGTGCTATGCTTGTGATTAGTCGCTCAGTCATGTCGACTGTTTGCTACCCCACGGACCCGCCAAGTTCCTCTGTCCGTGGGATTCTCCAGGCAAGAATACTGGAGTGGGTTGCCATGCCCTTCTCCAGGGGATCTTCCCAACCTGGGGATCAAATCCAGGTCTCCCGCACTGCAGGGAAGCCTGAACATAGTAGTTACTAATGCTAAAGTGAGACTTTCAGGGACCCAAAGGGACAGGGGGCTTTTTATTATTTGACAGTGACCGGAAAAGTCCCTGGTAGCTCAGCTGTTAAAGAATGCGCCTGCAATGCAGGAGATCCCCGTTTTATCCCTGGGTCAGGAAGATCCCCTGGAGAAGGGATAGGCTACCCACTCCAGTATTCCCAGGCTCCTTGATGGCTCGGATGGTAAAGAATCCACCTGCAATGCGGGAGACCTGAGTTCGATCCCTGGGTTGGGAAGATCCCCTGGAGGAGGGCATGGCAACCTACCCCAGTGTTCTTGCCTGGAGAATCCCCATGGACAGAGGAGCCTAATGGGCTACCGTCCATAGGGTCTCAAAGAGTTGGACATGACTGAGCGACCAAGCACAGCAGAGAAAAGTCCTGGCACTTACCCTAGAGCTTCACCTGTCTGGGGAAAGGCAGAACCACAGAATGGGAACTAGACAGTGGGGGTGGGGTGGGGGCAGGATAATAAAGCAGTTTTCTATTGGGAAGTCGGCATTCTGGCTCCATGGGGAAGGCAGCCTGGAGACCCCTAGGGAATGAGAGCTGTAGAATCCCAGAAACCTGGAGTTTCTAGAGCTGGGGGAAAAACAGGCTCAGAGATGGGAGGCACTCGCTTGGGAACTCCATCTCCAGGATGGGCCTCCTTGCAGTGACAGCAGATCCTGAATTCGCCCCAACACCCATGACAAATTTTTGCCTACAGGAGATGGGATCATTCTGCCCACCTAGCAGCCCTGGGTGAGGCCTGGTTCCCTCTTCTCCCCCAGCTCCCCCAGAGGGTGAAAGGACAGTTCAGAGATCTTGGGAAGCCCACACCCGCCAAGGCCTTGTTGCTACAAACACCCTGGAGGCTCTGAGCTGCTAGCTCCTGGGCAGGTCCAAGAGTCTGCACGTGATACCACCGCATGGCCCCCAGTGACCCAGCTGGGTCTGGAGTGTTGCTTGGGAGGCCAGTCTACACCCTGAACGTTTAAGCAGGGGACAGTGAAAGGCTTGGGCGGGGAGCTGGGTGCCCTGAGGTTCCCCTGGGTTCCTGGCAAGCACCTCTCTGCTCCTGGGTTAATTTTCTGTTACCCCAGCCACCTCTCCTCCAGCCACCAGAGAGTGGGGGCTGGCCCTGCTGGCCAGTGCTGGCCAGCCTGGCTTCCCCGACTGTGCCCTCTGTCTCCCGGCCCTGGGTCTCTCCAGTGTTGCAGGCCCCTCCCCGCAGCTGTTAAGGGCACAGCTGGGTTTTCACCTTTCTTCTTCTCTAAAGGGAGGGGAGGTAGAAGTCTCTTGGGGGTTTGTCCTTGGAGCTGAGGTAAACTTGACTTTTCAAGTTTTTCAAGAATGGGGAGGCTACTTTGATCAGCAAACAGTGACTCTGAGCTGTCTTTTGGAAAATGCTCAGGGTGAAGATATGGCTTAGCTCCCAGATCTGTGCGTACATGTGTCATCACGACCAAGCCACCTTGAAAAAGATTGCTTTTAAGTTTTCCATAAGTCACCCCCAATTCAGTGCTGCCGGGGCCCCCTTCTCTGTCTGAGCGCTGTCAGGAGAGGAGGCAGGTTCCAGATGTCCCTGCAAAGGCACAGCTCACACTCAGGGTCAGGCTGGCTATTTGTACCCACAACTTCCACGCCCACTGTCCCCCTGCCCCCCCCACCCCCGGCTGCCAGAGAGCTTGGAGGAGGGTCACACTGCCTGCTGAGGCTAGCTCTGTGCCGCTGTAGGAATGGCTTGGCTTTTTTTTTTT
>SJYX01010473.1:69037-151002 GCA_006410675.1 Oreotragus oreotragus | reverse complement strand
CTTTGTGGAGCAGAGGCCTTTCCCCCCGACCTTTCCCCCTTCTTTCTTTCTAAAATAGGAACAAGCCAGAAGGGAAAAACTTAAGAGCATGACTTTATCTTCTCCTCTAACCCTCTTCATTTTTATAAAGTGTTTCTCTAGGTTGGTAGGCTTTTGGGGTCCAACTACAGGCAAGTCTAGTAGACAAGTCCCTCTTAAACATTTATATCTCTGATGACGACACCTTGGTCATGAAAGAAAAGCAAGTTCTCTTCTGATATATTAATAATACTCTTCCAAGGTGTAGAACCACCATTCCTCCTCTGTAACTGTATCTTGAATTTGTGGAACCTGGTAGCTGAGCTTAACTTCTCCCTCCTTGTAAAACAAGAAGAACCACCTTGTGGGGGTCTTTTAAGACCCATTGCTTCAAAGAAAAAGTCACAAAGCCATTCTGTGACTTAATTTGCCACTATCTTAATTTCTTTACCTTTTAGTACATTTTCTCCCTTTAGGTCAGTTAACCCAGTTTCCTCCATTGTGCTAATGATTGTTGTTGGTATTTATTAAGTTTGTGTTATATGTTTAGCATTGTTTTAGCAGCAGATAAGTGTTACTCATGTAATCATTAACACACCTATGAGGGAAGCACTGTCATTAATCTCATTTTACAGATTTGACACATAAGACACAGTGGATGAGTCAAGGATGTAAGCTGGGTAGTCTGGCCCTAGCACATGAGTGTAATGTGTATGATTTTCAGTATTGAAGTCATGGTATCAATATCAGCTCCCCAAACTCTGAACCTGTACTAGCAAGTATTTAAATTCATTTCCCTTCCCTTTTCTGGTTAATCTATTGGCCCTTTATATTCTTCATTGGAGCTTTGGCACAGGGTAGAAATTAAGGCAGAAATTAACCATCAAGTTGTCAATTTTTGCCATTTATTCTGAGAAAGACTTCCCTGGTGACTCAGAGGTTAAAGTGTCTACCCGCAATGCGGGAGACCTGGGTTTGATCCCTGGGTCAGGAAGATCCCCTGGAGAAGGAAATGGCAACCCACTCCAGTACTCTTGCCTGGAAAATCCCATGGACAGAGGAGCTTGGTGGGCTACAGTCCATGGGGTCGCAAAGAGTCGGACACGATTATGCGACTTCACTTTCACTTTCATTCTGAGAAAAAGTTGGTAGAAAGAAGGTAGTAACAATTGGCTGAAATGAAATATGGATGTTTTGGGCACATTTGAGTACCTGAATTCTCCACTATCAGTGTCACTCTTCTCACGCCTACTTTTCATTTCCATTAGCTCGGCTAATGAATATTATTTAGCTCTCCAGGGCTTCATCTCCCCCCACTCCCCACCCACTCCCGTGTAACTACCCAGTCACAGCATGGAGTAAAAGCAAGGAGCATTGTACTGATTTTTTTTTTTTAAGTAATCAAAATGGCAGTGTCCCCTCATCCCCTCCAAAAGCTTTCAACAGTTGACAATAGCCCATCTTCCCTGGAGAAATTAGAGAAATTATAGCAAATTCCACTTCTGGCTTGATCAATTCTGATCAAAACCTTTTATTTAGTTTCTACTTCAGTGCTCATGAAAACCCTTTGATTAAATAGATTTGGGTTCTTTATATCAACCTTTTCCTAGAGTGTCTGTGACTATGGCCAAATCTCTGGTTATTTTCTTGAGTTGAAATGGTTAAAATAATTACAATTCAAGTAGTAAAATTAGTTTTAGAATTTTCAAAATTAATTTTAACCCAGACTTGATTTTCAGTGAATGTCTCTGGGCTCGAATAGTGTTGGTGACACATATAGTTTTTTGTTGACTAGATTTGCTTTGTATTTTAATAGACTCTATTTTTTATTGATGACAGATGATAGAGTTATATATCCCCTTCTCTACATGCAGCTTTCCTTATTACTAATATCTCACATTAGAATGGAACATTTGTTATGATTAATGAACTAATATTGGTACATTGTTATTATTAATTAAATCATAGGTTTACTTAGATTGCCTTAGTTTGTACCTGATGTCCTTTTTCAATTCCGGGATCTCATCCAAGACACCACATTTCATTTGATTGTCATGTTTTTTTAGGCTTCTCTTGACTGCAGTTTTTCACACCTCGCTTGTTTTTTGATAACTTTGACATGCTATTATTTATAAATCCCATGAGTATTTATTGAACATCACTTATTACAGGCCAGGCATTTTGCTAGATGTTCAGTTCAGTCGCTCAGTCGTGTCTGACTCTTTGCGACCCCATGAATTGCAGCACGCCAGGCCTCCCTCTTTAGCAAGATTCTGCCTTCATGGAGCTTATGGACTAGGAGGGGAGGCAGAGGACAAAGAAGTAAAGGGAGAAATAAATTTTGAAAAGTACTCTGAAAGGGGAAAAGAACTGGTTGTTGTGATTGGGAAGACAAGAAAGGAGTTCGTCCTAATAGAGGAGTCAGAGTCTCTGTGGATGTAGACAGGCTGAGCGGGAACCATCAAGCTGGAGGGCAAGAGACACAGGCCGGGGAGAACAATCCAGGCATTGAGAGCTACATTGCAAAGGTCCTTAAGTGAGAAAGAGGGTCTTGTTTTCAGTAACTCGAAAGCTGGGGTGAGCAAGGGTAGTGGAGAGACATATATAAAATTAGTGAGGTGGGTAGGAACTAAGTCTTGCACCAGCTTCTATGTGCCATCAACGCTTGGGTTACCCTCCAGCTGTGGGGTAATGTCACATAACTGCCTCTCACAGTTCTGTAACCACTGCCTTCTCATTAAAGCTGTCTGTGTATCCTGACTGTTGCAGGTGGACCTTGAGTGGGGCATGGTTCTCAGAAGCTTATCTTCCTATGATTTC
Source organism: Oreotragus oreotragus (assembly GCA_006410675.1). Classification (NCBI taxonomy): domain Eukaryota; kingdom Metazoa; phylum Chordata; class Mammalia; order Artiodactyla; family Bovidae; genus Oreotragus; species Oreotragus oreotragus. Next base: position 148,164 of record SJYX01010473.1, on the reverse strand, counting down.
ACAGTTTCAGTGTCAATCAGGAGTGGAAACTATCCAAAAACAGTTGGCCATCCCATTGGCACTTGGGGAGCCAATAGTCTTTAGATATGTATATCAATAGGAGTTACCGCTTGAGTTTTAAATGATCCTAGAAATTTATTCTTTTTGTTGCATATTTTATTGCTGCTGCTTCTGTTTTTTAAGTCAGCAGTTGAATTTGTTGTTGTTGAGATCTATATATATATTTCTGTGGGATGATCAGTGCCTTTTTTTTTTTTTTTTGAGGTGCCTGACTTTTTGTCATAGTACAGGAGCTAGGGCATATAGTGATTGTGTATATTTTAAGGTGAGTTTAGCCTGAGTTCAATGCTGGTTACAAGAACCTAAATAAATATTACTTGTCATCTGACTTATATCACTAGAATTTAAATAACATGAGGGCAGGCATTGTCTTCACTCCTCTATTCCCAGTGATTGGAACAGTTTCTGGGCACATAGTACACCCTGGTTTGATGAACAGATGAGTAAATGAATGCACATTTTAGGAATTATTTGATTGAGTTGAGGAAAGAACTGTTATTAAGCCCTGTAAACTTTCTAGATTTGCAGACCAACATTTTCTATAATGGAAGCCACTATTGCTGAGAGGAATTTGTAATGTTTAGTACTGTCCTTGTTAAAAACTTGATATCAACAACTAGCTAATCAAGACATTAAACTTCCTGTCATGGATATTAGAGTATGTGGCCAGTTGTTTTCTAGGTCTCCCTTTTTACCTCCAGTAAGCGATCTGAAAATTGTTAAATTTATAAAACTACCTTGTCAGAATACCTTTTTCCCTGTGTGTGTGTAGAGATCAGATATGAATAAGTTGAACCTCTAACCATTTATAAATTATTAAGAAGGTAGAACAGAATTAAAGGTAAATAGGAGGAACAAATGGAGAAGGAAATGGCAACCCCCTGCAGTAATCTTGCCTGGAAAATCTCATGGACGGAGGAGCCTGGTAGGCTACAGTCCATGGGGTCGCAAAGAGTCGGACACGACTGAGCGACTTCACTTTCTCTTTTCACTTTCATGCATTGGAAAGTGAAATGGCAACCCACTCCAGTATTCTTGCCTGGAGCCATCTATGGGGTCGCACAGAGTCGGACATGACTGAAGCAACTTAGCAGCAGCAGCAGAAGGAACAGAGGAGTATATGCTAGGACTAGAGCTAAAGAAAAATTGATCTAGAAACAGACTTTGCTAGAAGAGATAACCTTGAGAGATTAAGTAAGTTCTTCATTTTCTTCCCCAGATTAAATCACCTGTGTTCAGCCAACAGGCCTGCCTAGCATAATGTACTAGTAATAGAATCTGGAATGTACCCAAAATTCTTTTCCTTCAAGAATAATTTAAAAGCCTCTTACAGAATCATCTAGCTTATATACAGTAATTTCTCAGGACTTCCCCTTAGAGAGAAAAATATTGATGGGAAGAAAATATTATCTATAAGACTATAAAATCTGTTTCATTTAGTTGTTGGGTTTAAGAAAGTAAATAAGAATCCTTTCATTTACCTGGGGGAGGGAGTACCATAGAAAAGGAAATCTCCCTTAGTAGTGAGGAAATCTGATTCCTAACTCAAGAAAGAAAGGGCACTGATTGAAGAATTGGGAGATCCCAATTATCGTTTGGCTATTTACCTTTAACTTCGTGACTGTAGACAAATGAACTCTTCTTTGTCCCAAGTCTTCTGAAGCTACTGTTGCATCAGTAGCTGTTCCTTATGTCTAACTTGCTTGAGTCTCTTCTAGACTTTAAGCAGAGTAGCCTTGGGGAAAGGGATAAAATTTCCCTCTGATTTTGACCAGTACACTAAAGTTTCTGCCACATTTGTTCACCTGCACTACTGTTAATGGAGATTTTCCTAATAACTTTCCCTCTGAGGACTTTGTCACCAATGGGATAGGTAGTGAGACAGTCTGATCTACCTGATGGTGAACGTTCATTGTGTGTGTGACTGCAGTAGGAACCAAGTGTAAGTATGTTTATGATGAGTGAAGGAGAAGTTCAAGAGCAGTAAGTGCCTCACAGTTTCACTTATATTGTCCTCCTGCGGAAAAAAAAAATCAATGTGGCAAATGCTAGTCACTGAGGATTTGATCAAAACGCGGGTGGAATTAGTGATAGACAGGTGTGGAAAACTTAACCCAAATTCCTTGTCCTGACACAGGCAGCCTAAGTAGCTTAAAATTTTTTACCTGACCGGAATAGTATTGAATACTTTCTGAGTTTTTCTAGGCTCATTGGTGAAATCATTAAATGCTAGAACATGGTGTTTGCTGAAGCAACTCCAAACACTTTAGAATTTGGAGAGCTACCTCAGTTGCTCAAAGTAATTGTGTTGTATCAGAAAAGGCATAATTTGGGGCAAGTGACAGTAGATATCACAGCATAGGGATTACATGTGGGCTTGCCAGAGCTTTTGTTGTTTTTACTGGTGTCAGTAGGTCACACTGCAGGTGAGTTATTTTGCAGCTGCCAGAGAAGATGGACTGGAATGATTTGGTTTAGCTTCTGATTTCCTTAGTATCATTAGCATGAAGCAGGGCATTGTGTTGTGTCCTGTGACTTTAGTAGAAATAGGTGAAGACTCAAGTTGAAACAGGAAAAATGTGTGAACTGCTTTATTTCTAATTAAATCTCAATTAAGGTATAGCATGCAAAAGAGAAAAACTGGTATCTAGTATTTATTTCCTTTGCCAATGTTTCTTATCTCCTTGTCAATCTGTTTACTTAGGACAGGATCTATTTTCAATTTCTTTCAGCCTTTCGCATAATATCTTTTAACACTTTCAATCTTATAGCTTCAAGCACAAATGCCAGCCTGATACCCACTTCATCTGCTATTGCCAATATTCCAGCAGCAGCGGTTTCCAGCATCTCAAACCAGGTATGGTGCTCCTTTTGTTCATCCTACTTGATACGGTTCGTCTAGCTAGCTCTTCCTCCCTTCTTTTCAGGATCAGTTTGCCATTTCTAAGAAACAACCAGTATGGGCCGTAGAGAGACCGTTTTCTGGATGCTCCCAGAGCAGGACCTAGGATGGTTTCTCGGGCCACTATCCAGTCTCTGACTCCTCTGCTGAGACTGAATGATATGATTGTATCTGCTCCCTATTTAGCCCCTCATTTCATCGTGAATTCCTTGTGGTCTGGTCTTGATCACTGTTGTGCTAACTTTATGTTTAGATCACTGGTAACATCTTCAGTGTTTTAGAAGTTTTTTGGTTTTGTTGTTATGTTTTTATTTGTTGTTTTCTCGGTAGCAATTAGTATTATCAACCATAGTCTCCATGGATCTTTTCTCCTGGCTGCAGTTAACTATTCTGGTTCACATTTTATGTTTGACTCCTTTTGTATTTGGTCATTCTTCTAGTCCCCAAGTATTTATTGAGTTCCTGCTGTGTACCTGGAACTCTTCAGGGTAACATCTCTCTCCCTTTCATATCCTGCCTTCGGTCATGGACAGTCTGTATTTAGTTTTCCACATGTTCACTATTTCATCCCCAGGAGTGTTTACACAGTCACAGTGTCCATTTACTACTTCCAAAATGAAGAGTCTAGTCCTGACCTCATGATAACTACAGGCTTCCTGCTGATTGATTGGCTTTTTTCCTTTAATATCCTGTTGTTTCCCTAAGTTAACCATATCTAAAACCAACGTTTCTTTCCATCCTTCCTGCTGTTCATTATCCTCCAAAAGGAATGCCGCTTTTTCCTATGGTGTCTCAATTCTTGTCAGTTATCTACCTGTCAATGCAGGAGACGTAAGAGACACAGGTTCGATCCCTGGGTCAGGGAGATCCCCTGGAAGAGGGCATGGCAATCCACTCCAGTATTTTTGCCCAGAGGAGCTGGTCAGGCTACAGTCCACAGGGTCACGAAGAGTAGAAATAACTGAAGCAACTTAGAATGCACACTATTTTTTAATATACCTACACCTAAAAGCAGACCAGTCATCTTCAGTTTTTTTTCCCTTACCCAGCCCTGATCCAACCATTCTTGGAATTCTTTCTTGCTTTTATTTATTTATTTTTTTTGGCCACACCACACAGCATATGGACCTCCGACTAGGGATTGAACCATGCCCCCTGCAGTGGAAGCTCGGAGTTTTAACCACTGGGCTGCCAGGGAAGTCTCTGATTTTTCGTTTTTTATCGCTAACTGGTTGGAAGTATTTTTGCCTTATATCCTGCTAGATTTTTAACTCCCTGAGTTCAGCTAGTATGACTTACTCTTTTCTTTAACATTTCTTTTTCCTGTCCATGCACCCACACCCACAGCAGCCCCCCCACCCCACACACACACACAGAGAATTATATTTGGCTTATGGTAGATGCTCAGTACTCTTTATAAATAATTGATCTGATCAATTAGCATCTTCCTACTTGTCACCAGTATCAATATCAGTGGAATTTTTTTAAGATGTATTTGAGCTGTGCATCATACCCATTTTTTACAGCTTTTTAAAGGTTTAATTGACATACGGTAAACCACACAGGTTCCAGTGTATGACCTGATAAATTTTGTCACGTGTGTGCCTATGTAACTCCCAAAAGTTCCCTTCAGATATTTTGAAATAACTTTATTTTTAAAGAAGATGTGATTTTTTTTTTTTTTTTAAGAGAGATATACTCAGTTTTTGGAGAAGGCAATGGCACCCCACTCCAATACTCTTGCCTGGCAAATCCCATGGACAGAGGAGCCTGGTAGGCTGCAGTCCACGGGGTTGCTAGGAGTCGAACAACTGAGCGACTTCACTTTCGCTTTTCACTTTCATGCACTGGAGAAGAAAGTGGCAACCCACTCCAGTGTTCTTGCCTGGAGAATCCCAGGGACGGGGGAGCCTGGTGGGCTGCCATCTCTGGGGTCACAGAGTCGGACACGGCTGAAGCGCCTTAGCAGCAGCAGCATGCTGTTTTTAAACTGGGAAACTATGAAGGATATGTGCTTTTTTTGTTCATGCTCATCTGTCCTTAAAAGCACTACCATCTAGTGCAGTAGTATATAAACTTCTTAAGGTGTGGAATCTTTCCTTCAAAAATTCTATGCAAAATTTTATGCAGAAATTCTGTACATAAAGTAGGAGAAAAAGAATATTATAGTAGAAAATGGACATTGTGTGTACAACACATGGGACACTTCCCTCTCAGCCTTACCCTAGCATCTCCTCTTTACTCTTGGGTTTCCACAGAATGCATTTTGAAAAATCATTGGCTTAGGTGGAAAACTACATAGGTACGTGTACGTAAACGAGGAGTCAAGTTAATATTTTAAGGAAATAATTATGAGACAGAGGGACATGAAAGTCTTTGGTGTTGAAATTCGTGTTTTTTTCTTTCTGAGTCTTGTTTTCCTCCCTTATTCCCTTTGACCTACAGGACTATCCCACCTATACCATCCTTGGTCAGAGTCAGTACCAAGCTTGCTACCCCAGCTCCAGCTTTGGAGTCACAGGCCAGACTAACAGTGATGCTGAGAATACCACCTTAGCAGCAGCCACATACCAGACGGAGAAGCCCAGTGTCATGGTACCTGCAGCTGCAGCACCCAGACTTTCCTCTGGTAAGCTCTGCAGCTCTAAAAACTCTGGCTTAAGGGCATTTCATCCAGCCAGTGATGGTGAAGATTATTTTGTTCTTATCTAAGTCACTGTTACCATGCTCTTGGCTTTCCCTCTCAGGTGAGGGGTATTTTTAACACTGTATCCAGACTGTGATGAGTCATTGGCAGACTGAATATAAAACTTGGTGTTATGAACAGAAAAGGACCAAGAATGAAAAGACTTTATTTCTGACTCCCACTCTACCCTCCCTGTAGCTTGTCACAGAGAACTTCAGAATCTCAGCACATTTTGTAATAGTTGGAGAAGTCCACTTTTAGTCTGTGCATCATTTGGACTTGTGGTTAACACCTCAGGGTGGTAGTTCTTAACTTTTTCTGTGTCATGGATCCCTTTAAGATTTTGAGAAAAGCTGTGGTCCTTTTTCCCCAAAGAAATACATAGAATTTAACCTACAAATTTAAACTTCTACCTTGGCAATGAATCAATGAATTATGGTGTCCAGATTTTAATATCCTGACATAAAGACTTAAACTTTGAGTAAACATATGCACATACTTTTTATTTATCTCTATTTTCCATGAAAATTTGGTGTTTTGCTGTTACATCCTATAACTTGAAGGAGGACTGTTCATCATTAACACTGACGCATTTTTAAAAGCAGTGGCCTGCCGTTCTCTGTGCATCTTGCCTCTCCTACTAGTCTTCTAAATAGATGGACACTGCTTCAAACCTGCATAACACTGAAATTATTACATGCGTTAATACCTTAGTTTTTAATTCATTTCTCTGAATATCTTTGTCCTTCATAACAATTTTAACTTTTTAATAATGGAGAATTTCAAACATAGGTAGAAGTTGTCAGAACAGTATAACGTGAACCCTTATGTATCTGTCATCCAACTTCAACAGTTAACAACTTACAGGCAATCTTGTTTCAGCTGTGTGTGTACTAAGTCACTTCAGTCATGTCTGACTCTTTGTGACCCTATGGACTGTAACCCGCCAGGCTCCTCTGTCCATGGGATTCTCTAGGCAAGAATACTGGAGTAGGTTGCCATTCCCTTCTCCAGAGGTCTTCCCGACCCAAGGATCAAACCTGTGTCTCTTATATCTCCTGCATTGGCAGGTGGGCTCTTTACCATTAGCATTACCTGGTGACCTCAGTTCAGTTCAGTTGCTCAGTCGTGTCCGACTCTTTGCAACCCCATGAATCACAGCACACCAGGCCTCCCTGTCCATCAAGTCGGTGACGACATCCAGCCATCTCATCCTCGGTCATCCCCTTCTCCTTCTACCCCAATCCCTCCGAGCATCACGGTCTTTTCCAATGAGTCAGCTCTTCACATGAGGTGGCCAAAGTATTGGAGTTTCAGCTTCAGCATCAGTCCTTGACCTGGTATGTTTCAACTATACTTCATCTAATTTCCTCCTCAAATTCCAGGTCTCATGTCTCTAAAAGATAAATGCTTAATAACATAACCACAATGCCATTATCTCATATAAAATAATTCAACAGTAATTCCTTAATGCCTAAGGGTATTCATATTTCTAGTTTTTTCATAAACGTTAAGAGTCTTGCTTTTGTTTAAAGTCCAAATAAGGGCTTCCCTTGTGGCTCAGCTAGTAAAGAATCCACCTGCAATGCAGGAGACCTGGGTTCGATCCCTGGATTGGGAAGATCCCCTGGAGAAGGGAAAGGCTACCCACTCCAGTATTCTGGCCTGGAGAATTCCATGAACTGTATAGTCCATGGGGTCGCAAAAAGTCAGACACAACTGAGCGACCTTCACTTTCAAGGTCCATACATTGTGATTGGTGGACATATATTTTGTTCTAACCTATAAATTCCCCCCTCTCTTTTTCTTTCCTGTGTAATTTATTTGTTGAAGAAAGTAGATTGTTTTCTCAGTATCAGTTCAGTTCAGTCACTCAGTCCCGACTCTTTGCGACCCCATGAACCACAGCACGCCAGGCCTCCCTGTCCATCACTAACTCCCAGAGTCCACCCAAACCCATGTCCATTGTGTCAGTGATACCATCCAGCCATCTCATCCTCTGTCATCCCCTTCTCCTGCCCTCAATCTTGCCCAGCATCAGGGTCTTTTCAAATGAGTCAGCTCTCCGCATCAGGTGGCCAAAGTATTGGAGTTTCAGCTTCAACATCAGTCCTTCCAATGAACACCCAGGACTGGTCTCCTTTAGGATGGACTGGTTGGATCTCCTTGCAGTCCAAGGGACTCTAAAGAGTCTTCTCCAACACCACAGTTTGAAAGCATCAATTCTTTGGCCCTCAATGCCTGGAGAATCCCAGGGACGGGGGAGCCTGGTGGGCTGCCATCTCTGGGGTCACAGAGTCGGACACGGCTGAAGCGCCTTAGCAGCAGCAGCATGCTGTTTTTAAACTGGGAAACTATGAAGGATATGTGCTTTTTTTGTTCATGCTCATCTGTCCTTAAAAGCACTACCATCTAGTGCAGTAGTATATAAACTTCTTAAGGTGTGGAATCTTTCCTTCAAAAATTCTATGCAAAATTTTATGCAGAAATTCTGTACATAAAGTAGGAGAAAAAGAATATTATAGTAGAAAATGGACATTGTGTGTACAACACATGGGACACTTCCCTCTCAGCCTTACCCTAGCATCTCCTCTTTACTCTTGGGTTTCCACAGAATGCATTTTGAAAAATCATTGGCTTAGGTGGAAAACTACATAGGTACGTGTACGTAAACGAGGAGTCAAGTTAATATTTTAAGGAAATAATTATGAGACAGAGGGACATGAAAGTCTTTGGTGTTGAAATTCGTGTTTTTTTCTTTCTGAGTCTTGTTTTCCTCCCTTATTCCCTTTGACCTACAGGACTATCCCACCTATACCATCCTTGGTCAGAGTCAGTACCAAGCTTGCTACCCCAGCTCCAGCTTTGGAGTCACAGGCCAGACTAACAGTGATGCTGAGAATACCACCTTAGCAGCAGCCACATACCAGACGGAGAAGCCCAGTGTCATGGTACCTGCAGCTGCAGCACCCAGACTTTCCTCTGGTAAGCTCTGCAGCTCTAAAAACTCTGGCTTAAGGGCATTTCATCCAGCCAGTGATGGTGAAGATTATTTTGTTCTTATCTAAGTCACTGTTACCATGCTCTTGGCTTTCCCTCTCAGGTGAGGGGTATTTTTAACACTGTATCCAGACTGTGATGAGTCATTGGCAGACTGAATATAAAACTTGGTGTTATGAACAGAAAAGGACCAAGAATGAAAAGACTTTATTTCTGACTCCCACTCTACCCTCCCTGTAGCTTGTCACAGAGAACTTCAGAATCTCAGCACATTTTGTAATAGTTGGAGAAGTCCACTTTTAGTCTGTGCATCATTTGGACTTGTGGTTAACACCTCAGGGTGGTAGTTCTTAACTTTTTCTGTGTCATGGATCCCTTTAAGATTTTGAGAAAAGCTGTGGTCCTTTTTCCCCAAAGAAATACATAGAATTTAACCTACAAATTTAAACTTCTACCTTGGCAATGAATCAATGAATTATGGTGTCCAGATTTTAATATCCTGACATAAAGACTTAAACTTTGAGTAAACATATGCACATACTTTTTATTTATCTCTATTTTCCATGAAAATTTGGTGTTTTGCTGTTACATCCTATAACTTGAAGGAGGACTGTTCATCATTAACACTGACGCATTTTTAAAAGCAGTGGCCTGCCGTTCTCTGTGCATCTTGCCTCTCCTACTAGTCTTCTAAATAGATGGACACTGCTTCAAACCTGCATAACACTGAAATTATTACATGCGTTAATACCTTAGTTTTTAATTCATTTCTCTGAATATCTTTGTCCTTCATAACAATTTTAACTTTTTAATAATGGAGAATTTCAAACATAGGTAGAAGTTGTCAGAACAGTATAACGTGAACCCTTATGTATCTGTCATCCAACTTCAACAGTTAACAACTTACAGGCAATCTTGTTTCAGCTGTGTGTGTACTAAGTCACTTCAGTCATGTCTGACTCTTTGTGACCCTATGGACTGTAACCCGCCAGGCTCCTCTGTCCATGGGATTCTCTAGGCAAGAATACTGGAGTAGGTTGCCATTCCCTTCTCCAGAGGTCTTCCCGACCCAAGGATCAAACCTGTGTCTCTTATATCTCCTGCATTGGCAGGTGGGCTCTTTACCATTAGCATTACCTGGTGACCTCAGTTCAGTTCAGTTGCTCAGTCGTGTCCGACTCTTTGCAACCCCATGAATCACAGCACACCAGGCCTCCCTGTCCATCAAGTCGGTGACGACATCCAGCCATCTCATCCTCGGTCATCCCCTTCTCCTTCTACCCCAATCNCCTCAGTTCAGTTCAGTTGCTCAGTCGTGTCCGACTCTTTGCAACCCCATGAATCACAGCACACCAGGCCTCCCTGTCCATCAAGTCGGTGACGACATCCAGCCATCTCATCCTCGGTCATCCCCTTCTCCTTCTACCCCAATCCCTCCGAGCATCACGGTCTTTTCCAATGAGTCAGCTCTTCACATGAGGTGGCCAAAGTATTGGAGTTTCAGCTTCAGCATCAGTCCTTGACCTGGTATGTTTCAACTATACTTCATCTAATTTCCTCCTCAAATTCCAGGTCTCATGTCTCTAAAAGATAAATGCTTAATAACATAACCACAATGCCATTATCTCATATAAAATAATTCAACAGTAATTCCTTAATGCCTAAGGGTATTCATATTTCTAGTTTTTTCATAAACGTTAAGAGTCTTGCTTTTGTTTAAAGTCCAAATAAGGGCTTCCCTTGTGGCTCAGCTAGTAAAGAATCCACCTGCAATGCAGGAGACCTGGGTTCGATCCCTGGATTGGGAAGATCCCCTGGAGAAGGGAAAGGCTACCCACTCCAGTATTCTGGCCTGGAGAATTCCATGAACTGTATAGTCCATGGGGTCGCAAAAAGTCAGACACAACTGAGCGACCTTCACTTTCAAGGTCCATACATTGTGATTGGTGGACATATATTTTGTTCTAACCTATAAATTCCCCCCTCTCTTTTTCTTTCCTGTGTAATTTATTTGTTGAAGAAAGTAGATTGTTTTCTCAGTATCAGTTCAGTTCAGTCACTCAGTCCCGACTCTTTGCGACCCCATGAACCACAGCACGCCAGGCCTCCCTGTCCATCACTAACTCCCAGAGTCCACCCAAACCCATGTCCATTGTGTCAGTGATACCATCCAGCCATCTCATCCTCTGTCATCCCCTTCTCCTGCCCTCAATCTTGCCCAGCATCAGGGTCTTTTCAAATGAGTCAGCTCTCCGCATCAGGTGGCCAAAGTATTGGAGTTTCAGCTTCAACATCAGTCCTTCCAATGAACACCCAGGACTGGTCTCCTTTAGGATGGACTGGTTGGATCTCCTTGCAGTCCAAGGGACTCTAAAGAGTCTTCTCCAACACCACAGTTTGAAAGCATCAATTCTTTGGCCCTCAATTTTCTTTATAGACCAACTCTCACATCCATACATGACTACTGGAAAAACCATAGCCTTGACTAGACGGACCGTTGTTGACAAAGTAATGCCTCTGCTTTTTAATATACTATCTAAGTTGGTCATAACTTTCCTTCCAAGGACCAAGTGTCTTTTAATTTCATGGCTGTAGTCACCATCCACAGTGATTTTGGAGCCCAGAAAAATAAAGTCAGTATAAATTTCACCAATTATAAGTTTAGAGGGTAACTTGCTGCAACCTACTGCTTTCTGTATTTTATTTAAGTTGGTAAGTAAATCTAGGGTGGTGGTTTTCAACTGGAGGTAGTTTTGTGCCTCCTGCTTCTACCCTAAGGCCCCCACACCCAGGGATATTTGGCAATGTGTGGAAGCATTTTTGGTTGTCACACTGGGAAGGGGGCGGTACTGGCATCCAATGGGTTGAGGCCAAGGATACTGCTTAACCAAACATCCTAAAACATACAGGATGTCCCCTCACAACAAAAATTGTCTGGACCAAAACGTCAGTTGTAACAAGTTGAGAAAGTGATTGAAGGCTTAATTTTTTGGGTGGGGGCAAAATGACTTCATAGGTAAGTGTTTTTTCATTGTGGAGGCGGGCATACGAATTCTAGTTATGACTCTTCATGCTGGTAGGTCTGAATTTCCAAATTCCTTAAGTAAAGTTTGGTTTCCCAGCCTTTATCCCTGCAACATGATTCTTTAAGGCAGAGAGCCTGCTCTGGTTCTCATAGCCTGTGACTACACTGGCAATACCAGTGTCTTACTTTTCCTTTTCAGGAGACCCTTCTCCAAGCCCATCTTTGACCCAGACCACACCAAGTAAAGATGCTGATGACCAGTCCAGGAAAAACATGACTGGCAAGAACCGGGGCAAGAGGAAAGCTGACGCCAGCTCTTCCCAGGACAGTGAATTAGAAGTATGGGAAGAAACTCATTTGAGTTACCACCTGCTTTTTTCTTTTCTCTTTTCTTTAACTTTGTCAAATATATTTCTGAAACTCATGGATATTATGGGGTTCCATGTTGGGTACCGTGTAATTCCTGAGCAGTAGAAAATGAATTGGCCAAGTGTGAAAAGAGAAGTGTAAAAACACCTTTCTCTATACCCACATTTTACCATATCACTTTCAGATCCTTTTTACCAACAAATTTGAAAAAGCTTTTTCAAATTTAGGTAGGTAACTTTTTAAGGGAAGGAACAATCTGTTCTGTATTCCAGAGGCGAACAGAAAGAACAGTGCATCATATTCAAAAAGCAAAGGGTATCACAAGCAATGTCATACTGTTCTCCATTTCCAAATCTTAGAGTAAAATGACAGACCTGAAGTGCATTAGACCAAGTTTCTGTGAAACCTGCAACCAGATCTGGTAACTTGTAAATGAGGTTGGCTCTCACTTACTCTGTAAACCCTAATAAATTTATTATGGATATACATTTGGCTTCATTATTAAAAAGACTAGCAAGCCATACAAAATTCTAATAATAATGGAGTTTTGATACTAATCTTTTTGTTTTCTTTCTTCAGTTTTTCTGTAATGTGATCATTTAATGAGAAGAAAAAGCTATATTTAAAAATGAGTCCATTGACAGTTGTTCATAAGACATTGGTAAATTGAAGCAATGTTTGGAACCTCTCTTTCCTCTTGTTACTAGCAGGATGGGAATGGGCTGGGAGAGAAAGACAGAAAATCTAAAGACCTGTTATATTTCATGGGAAAAACTGAGAATTCACTTGTTTTTTTAAATTGTGGTAAAGTATATATAAAATTTACCATTTTATAAGTGTGTAGTTTTAAGTACATTCACAGTGTTGTTCAGAAGTTTTTCATGATTACAAACTGTGTACTCATTAAGCAATAACTTCCTATTCTCCCCTTCTATTAGTCCTTGGTAATAACCTATGTTCTACTTTCTGTCACTATAAATTTGCCTGTTCTAGGCATTTCATCTAAGTGGCATCATACAAAATCTTTCCTTCTGTGTCAGGCTTATTACTTCACCTAGCATAATATTTTCAAGGTTCATCTATTCTGTGCGTGTTTCAGAACTTCATTCCTTTTTATGGCTGCATAACTCCACTGTGTACATATAGCACATTTTGTTTACCCATTCATCTGTGATGGACACTTGGGGTTTTTCCACCTTTGAGCTATTGTGAATAAAGCTGCTATGAACACTGCTATACTCAAAAATACCACTTTGAGCCCCTCTTTTCAATTATTTTGGGTATAAAGCTAGGAGTAGAATTGGTAGGCCATATAGTAGTTCTGTGTTCAGCTTTTTGAGGAACCACCAAAATGTTTTCCAAATGACTACACCATTTTACATTCCTACCAGCTCTTATCCTAGGGTTCCAGTTGCTTCCCTTTTTTGCGTATTCCATCCTAATGGGTATGATATGGTGTCTCGTGGTTTTGATTTGCATTTCCTTAATGACTAATAATATTGAACATCTTTTCATGTGTGAATTGGTCATTTGTCTATTTTATTGGAAGTAATGTCTAAATCCTTTGCCCATTCTTTAAATTAGGGGCTTTTGTTTGTTTTTGAATCTTAGGAGTTCTTTATTCTAGATTTTCATTCCTTAGCAGAATATGATGTGCAGATATTTTCTGTGCACTGTCTTTTCACTCTCTTGATGGTATCCTTTGATGGTTAACAGTTTTAAATTTTGAAGTTCTGTTTTGATTACTTGTGCTTTTAGTATTATACTTAAGGATTTAAGGTTATGAAAACACCTGTATTTCTTCTAAGCATTTTATTGTTTCAGCTCTTAAGTTTAGGTCCTTGATCCATATTGAGTTAATCTGTACATAGTGTGAAGTAAGGATCTAATTTTTTTTTTTTTTGCACATGGATATTCAGTTCCCTTAGAACCTTGTTTTGGAAACGCTTTCCTTTCCCCTGTGTTCATGGTATCCTTGCAGAAATAATAATCAACTCTCTCTCTCTCTTTATATATATATATATACATATATATATATGGGTTTATTTCTGGGCTCTCTCTGTTCATTGGTCTGTGTGTCTGTCTTTATGCTATTACCACACTATTTTGATTACTGTAGCTTTGTAGTAAGTTTTAATATCAGGAAACATGAGTCATCCAACTTTGTTCTTTTTCAAGACTATTTTGGCTCTTTAGGGTCAGTCCCTTGAGATTTCGTACAAACTTTAGGTTAGTTTTTCTATGTCTTTAAAAAAGTGTTGGAAAACAACAACTTCAACAACAAAAACAGTGTTGGGATTTTGATAGGGATTTACTATACAAGTCCTGAACTATCAGTTAAATTTATTCCTAAATATTTTATTATTTTTTATGCTTTTGTTCAATTCCTTTAGGATTATTCATTTCATGCTTATAGAAACAGCTGATTTCTGAATTCATTTTAATAGCTCTCAGTAATTTTTTTGGGTTCTTAAAGATTTTCTCTGTGTAAGATCACATCATCTGTGAACAGAGGTAATTTTACTTCTTTCTTTCTAAGGTGGGTACCTTTTTTACCCTTTTCTTGGGTATTTCTTTTATTCTGGCTAGAATTTCCAGTACCATGTTTGAATAGAAGTGATGAAAACAGAGACATACTTTTTTATTCCTAATCTCAGGGGTAACACTTTCAGTTTTCCACCATTGAGTATGATATTAGCTGTAGGCTTTTCATATATGACCTTTATCATGGTAAGGAAGTTGCTAGTATATTGAGTGTTTTTATAATGAAAGTGTGCTGAATTCTGTCAAATGCTTTTTCTACATCAGTTGAGATGACCGTGTGGGTTTTTTCCTCTGTTCAGTTAGTGCAGTGTATTACATTGATTTTCTTCTTCACTGAACCATTCTTGCATTCTGGGAACAAATCCCATTTGGTCTTGATGTATAATTCAATATGCTGCTGAACTTTGTTTGCCACTGTTCTATTGAGGTTTTTGCATCAGCGTTCAGATGAGAGATTGGTCTGTAGTTTTCTTGTCTTGTCTTTATCTGACTTCACTATCAGGGGATTGCTGGCTTCATAGAGTGAATTAGGAAGTGTTTCTGCCTATTGAGTTGTTTGGAAGGTCTGAAGGATTTTGGTGTTTGGTAGAATTCACCAGTGAAACCATCTGACCCTGGCCTTTTCTTTTCTTGGGATGTTTTTTATTATTGATTTAGCCTCCTAAAGGTCTATTTAGGCCTTTAGTTAAAGGTCTATTCAGTTTTTCTTTTCCTATATGAATCAGTTTTGGCATGTTGTATATTTCTAGGAATTTGTTGTTTCATCTAGATTATTTATTGGTGTATAACTCTTCATAGTATAAAGGATTATAAAATCCTTTTTATTTCTTTAAAATTGATATTAATATCCCCACTTTCATTTCTGATTTTAATTTATGTCATCTGTCTTTTTTCTTAGCTAGTCTGACTAGACTTTGTCAATTACATAGATCTCTTCTAAGAACCAACTTTTGGTTTTGTTGATTTTCTCTATTTTTTTTCCTACCTTCTGCTTTTTCCTACCCTTTTCTAACCTTTATTTTTTCCTTCCTTCTACTGGCTTTGTCTAGCAGCGTAAATTGTGCAGTTTGGTTATTGATTGAGATCTTTTTTAAGGTACACATTTGTAACTATAAATTTCCTTTGGGACTTCCTTGGTGGTCCAGTGGTTAAAACTCCCTACTTCCAATGCAGGGGGCATGGGTTTGATCCCTGGTTGGTTGGGGGACTAAGATTCCACATGCTGTGCAGTGTGACCTTAAAAAGAAAAGAAAAGAAAAAAGCTTCTTAACTGTTTCCACAGCCTCCCATAAATTATGGTATGTTGTTTTTTGGTCTTCATTCCAAGGTATTTTCTAATTTCACTTGTTATTTCTTTTTTATCCATTGGTTGTTTAAGATTATATTAATTTTTACATATGTGTGAATTTCCCAGTTTTTCTTCTGTTATTGATTACTTGTTTCATTCTATTATGATTTTAAAAGATGTTCACTCATTTTTTAAAATATTTCCCTCATTCAGCGGGTATTTCTGTGGGACTTAGATGAAACCATCATCATCTTCCACTCCCTTCTTACTGGATCCTATGCCCAGAAGTATGGAAAGGTAATTTGAGTCTTTCTTCCTTTGTTATAACTATCCCTCTCTGTGCGTGCAGGTAACCAAAACCACTGTTTCTGTTATCTCCATCTTACTTACTGACCTTTCACTTTTCACATAAAACTTCACCTGGTAGCTTATACCAGGCAAACCACGTGGTCGGGCAGAGTTATAAAGCTGGGAACTGGACCTCGGACGGTGCTGAAAGCTGACGTTGGTAGAGGGTGGCAAAGACTTAAGTATGGGACTGAACTCAGAATAGAGTCGAGTCCTGCTCCAGAGACTGATCCGTTATCCCTTACACCACATGTGGCAGTCCAAACTGAGCATTTCGTTTAGCTGAGAATCTGTGAGAGCTGTACATATTAAATAACTTTCTAAAATAGATTGTATAGCTTCCTAAATGAAAATGTACCAAGCAGAATTTAAGTTTAGTCGTCAGTAGTAACATCAGTTTTGATAGAGGGATGAGGTATTGTCTGTATATTTCTATACTGAATTACCTCCAGGTTCCTTTTTGTTTGTTCGTTTCTGTGAATAAATTTTATAAAAATACCTGCCTCATTTACCATCCTACTTTATCTACTCCTAATTATTTCTTATTGTCACTATTTGTTTCTATTAGAAGTATTTTCCATAGGCTTTTAGTATCTAGGCTGGTAAACTAACGTAAGTTTATATACTCTATAACAAGACTAGTTATGAAAGTATACAAAATAAGATCATACCACCTCTAAGTGAAGGTCTGATTGTTCCTTTTAAAGCTACATGCATTGGTTTTCCTACAAGTATTTATTTATTTTCTGGTTGTTTAGATTGTCAGATTACTGACTTCCAGAGTTACACTGTGTGGGTATGTAAGATAATGAGTATTCAATAGCAATATTTTAGCAATAGTTAGAATTTCTGCTGAAGCAGGGAATTTTTCCAAAAATTGTTTTGTTTTGTTTTTCCAAGTGGGTTAAAGTCCTGAAATTTTTAACTTTGCACAATCTAAGCTTCTTACAACTGTGAATGAAATTGCATCAGTAATAGTGAGAAGCACTATTGTGGACCAGTGTTGTTTTGGCCTTGACTTCAGATAATTTTGAAACAGTTAGAGGTAAGAACTGGTGCCGTAAGTGCCAAGTCAAACAAATTCTCTTATTGCCTTTCAGGACCCAACAGTAGTGATTGGCTCAGGTTTAACAATGGAAGAAATGATTTTTGAAGTGGCTGACACACATCTATTTTTCAATGACCTAGAGGTAGGCATTTTAAATTGTTGCTGTGCTTCAGTGAAACACTTTGTTCCATAACTTATTTATTGAGACTGTGACTTTTGCGTTTAGAGGAAGTGTGGTTAAACAGGGTAGGTATGGGGAGGCCAGCTGGGCACTTAGGTATACATAGTCATGAAGAAATAGTTCCTTGGTTAGGTCAGCACTGTCTTGTTTCTGGGCTTCAGTTTTATTGGCTCAAAAATTTGATTTTGTTAGCATATTTGGAAGTAATCTAGCTCTAGGGGCAGTACCATCCCATCAGGTAAAGCACTGATACATAAACCGACATTCTAATTTACTCATCTACATTAAATAATATATAGAAGGTGGCACTGGTTGTACTCTTAATTATATTTTAACTGTTCTTCGGTTTTACCTTCTTAAAAGATAGTCTCTTGATTTGTCAGATTTGTAGAGGGCTACTCTTAACTTGTTGTATTTGGTACCTGCTTATTGTCTGTGTATAGGTAAGCCGTGAAGTCCAGATCATTTTATATTTAGGTGGAGGGAAACCTGGAAACACTGAGAGCTTCTCGGTTAATTGTTTTGGCTTTGACATTTGAGTTCATCTTTGAGGTAACCATGATGTAGTGGAGAGAGCACAGGACTGGGAGTCAGGGGACCAGACTCGAGTACCAAGTTAGGAAAGTTATCTCCCCATTCTGGGCCTCAGTTAAGCAGTTACCCTACACAAGGAGCTAGTGACAGTTGTTCTGTGTGAAGATGGGAATGCCTTGCCAAGACACCGAGGTGGGAAGGAACAAATTTGTCACTCAATGTCCTTTTAAATTTTGAACTTTGTATGACGTGTATTACCTATTTTTTTAAATAGTGAAAATTTTAAAGTAAAATAAACACAAAGTAATCCTCTTTCTTTTCAAACACAGTCTAGTTCTACTCAGCAGTTCTCCAACAAGTTTAATTAGTAGGGCTGTAAACTCCAGTACTTTTATGTAAGCTCCACAGTGCTTTAATCTTCCATCAACTTCACATGTTGATAAATTGGAGCATTATAGTTTTTATTCAGCAAACATTTATTGAAAACCTACTATGTGCCAGTAATTGTTGCCAAATTGTATTTGTAATGATTTTCTAGACATAGTCCTCACTCAGGACTGAAAGTTCTGTGAAGAATTTGACCTGAATGTGTGTTCCTGCCCCCCAGGTCAGTGGTTCTCAACTTCAGGGGGCATAAGAATCACCTGGGGAGCTTGTTAAAAATGAAGACTCTAGGACTTCACTCACAGAAATTCTATTCAAAAATATGCATTTTAAAAATCTTCCCCGGAGGATTCTGATGCAGGTGGACACCATGGCACTGCCCTAGGCGGTATCAGAGGAAGAAATCTGTCAGTTAGGCAGTGGGTGGCATTTTACCTCAGTAGTAGTGTGGCCTTAGAGTAAAGAACCCGTGGATTCAAATGGAAAGACCTAAGCTCCTTCTCGTTTCTTTCTACCACTCACTAGTTTTATGACCTTGGGCCAATCATTTTATCTCACTTTTAGAATATGAGGAGATTGGCTTAGGTGACCTCTTCTAATTCATAAGTTTGAATTTACAAATTTCTATTTCAGTCATTCTCGGTTTTGATACTGCACACACTCTACCAGCATCTTTTTTGTCTGCAAAAACTTCCTGAGTACATGCTGCATAAGGGCACTGGACTGACTGGAGGGTTCAAAAGGCGATGTAAGATAGGGCTGTGCCGTAAGAGGCCTACGCGGTGATAGAACTTGGAGTCTAATGTAGGACATAAGCACACCTGACACTAGAGGGAGCTCCCGCTTACACCCACGGGCTGTGGGGAAAGTGAGCTGTTGAGATGAAAGCGTAACTGCGGGTTGGTATGGCTGAGGAAGATTTCATGAAGACTGAGGAATGAAAATTAGGCCTTTAAAGAAGTTGGACAGCACGGGGGTGAGACCGATCCTCCACACATGAGAAACCATAAGGTATTTCATCATCCTGCCATTGTTTGTGGTACTTTTACAATATATCATGGTGATAATAGAATTGCTCTCTGGGATGAAATAATGGGTGGTTTTGTCTTTTAACAGGAGTGTGATCAGGTGCATGTGGAAGATGTGGCTTCTGATGACAATGGCCAAGACTTGAGGTAATAAAAACAATGATTTCTTAAACATCAGTATACCTGTTATGCACAAGACACTGACTAGGTTTAGAGGAAAACAAGATGATTAAGACATGGCCCTAAGTCCATTAGAGAAGGTAGAAACAAAGACAGTTGATGATGGCATGTGGTGTGAGAAGGTGACCGTAGAAAATGTGATGGGATATAGAGCAGAAAGTAATTCCAGTGGTTGTGGGGAACCAGTGGTGCCAACACTGGAGTGGCCTTCTCAACACAGTGGACTTTGAGTATAAGCTTGGAGATTGGCTAGCATGATGGAATGAGACAAAAGCATTCCAAAGTAAAGGATATACTAGTTTCTCTTTGGCCAGATTTTCAGTCAAGAAAAGTGTGCTTCCAGATTGGTTAGTCTCAGATAGAAATAAGCATCAGGTAATTTCACCAAGGAAGTTATATGGTGGGGGTCTGGTGGTATGGAAGACAATCTTAAATATTAGTATCACAGTGAACGCTAAACCAGGGAGGTCTCAGTGGCAAAATGCTTGCTCAGTCCCCTCCTGTCTCTCTTGGCTACAGTCTTCTAGTCTTAGCTAAGAATAATCCAAAAATTTGTCTCCCTTATATTTAAAGACTTAGGAAAAAAAAAATTGTCACATCTTTTCATGTTAACTTATTTTATTAATGTTTATCCCTTTCCATAGGCAAAAAGGTTTTCCATGTGTCTGCCCTAAAATTGTCTCCTCTGTGAATTCTCAGCTGTAGAGCAGATCTGGACACATCACGTAGTAAGGACACAGGCAGCCCTACGGTGCTGAGGAGGAGAGGTTTCCCTCCGCGAGCAGCATCCAGCCATGCGTGTTGTGTCTTGCACAGCTATGAAGGGCACCATTCTTAGGAGATTTTACTCACCTTAGGAAAAAGCTTGGTCTGAAGCAGTTTACGATCCCCTCTGAGCTCAGTGCTCTTTTGTTTCTCGTATACATATGTTGGCTTCCCTGGTGGCTCAGACGGTAAAGAATCTACCCGCAATGTGGGAGACCCTGGTTCAATCCCTGGGTGGGGAAGATCCTCTGGAGAAGGGAATGGTAGCCCACTCCGGTATTCTTGCCTGGAGAATTCCATAGACAGAGGAGCCTGGTGGGCTACAGTCCATGGGGGTCACAAAGAGTCAGATAACGACTGAGCAACTAAGCACAGCACATATATATGGCTAACTAGTAATGGCCTCTCTTTTTATTGGCAGCTTTTTCTTAAATATAGAGTCTCACACTTACGGAATTCTGTTTTGATTTTTGAACCAAGTTGTCCCTAATTCCGTCAGTCATTTTTAAATCTTGACTTAGGAAGTAGTCATCCCGCCCAGGCTGTTTAACTGTAACAGTTGTCTATTGCTGTGTAACAAATTACTCCCAAGTCTAGTAGTTTAAAGCAATTACCATTTATCATCTCATTGTTTCTGTAGTTCGGGAACTTGAAAGTAACTTAGCTGGGTAGTTCTGAATCATGGTCTTTGAGATTAAAATCAAGATAGCTAATATCATCTGAAGGCTTGAGTGGAGCCAAGGACCTGCTTCCAACCTATCGTATGTGGCTGATAGCAGGAGGCCTCAGGCCTCACTATGCCCCTTCACGGAGCAGCTTGAGTGTCCTCACGTGACAGCTGACACTTAGAGCAAGCCCTGTAAGAGAAGTCTGGTCTCTAAAGCCTGACACCATCAGTTCCACCACATTCTGCTTGCATTTAAATACAGCCTGTACCCGCAGGAAGTGGAATTAGAAGAGGGGAGTAGTGGCCCATGAACTTAACAAACAAGTCGACAGATCCCTAAAGGGAAACATCCCCATTTTCTTACTGTTATTAAAACTTGGGGTTCATTCCTCCCATTATTTTTTCACATTTCTCCTTTTTACATAATTGCAATCATATTGTGGGTGTGTACAAAAAATTTTATATTCTGAAGGCTTTTTTTCACTGTAAGATGTCATCTATCATTAGTGAAAGGATGGTCTCTCTGAAGCCAGCCTCTAGGGGATGCTGACGCTCGAATTGTTCTGCCCCTCTTGGTCTCCCTCTCCATGCTTTCTTTGATAGAAGTAACAGGGGTGAGATGGCGGACCGATGGAAGATAGCCTCTGACATACAGAGATTAAGGAAGAAGAGTCTCATGGCTTTGATGTCAGATGCCTATGGAATAGGACAGACAATCTCAGGTGGCCTTCAGCCAAAAACTCTGTGCAGTATAAATTTTCATTTTCGTCATCCTCTCTCTCTGCAGCAACTACAGTTTCTCGACAGATGGTTTCAGTGGCTCAGGAGGCAGTGGCAGCCATGGTTCCTCTGTGGGTGTCCAGGGAGGTGTGGACTGGATGAGGAAATTGGCTTTCCGTTACCGAAAAGTGAGAGAAATCTATGATAAGCATAAAAGCAACGTGGGTGGTAAGTGTGGCATATAAGCAGCTAATTTTCTCTTTTGTTCTGATTTCCTGTTTTCCTTTCCAGGGTTTACCTTAGAGCTCCTGGATTATTAATTTGTGACACAGTGACATTTTAACTCTGTATTTAAAAAATGGGGTTTGATTGAAACCCTGTGGGGAGGAAGCTCTGCATTCCTCATGGACTCTTCTTGGCATAACTTCACCAAGTTATCTTGTTCTTTCTAGACAGCTTTCCTTTTTAAAGGAAATGTGTTCCATAGATTATGTTTAATGGCATGTGTTTTTTCTGGACTCACAACTACTATCAGTAATATTTAAGAGGTTGCCATATTTTTGGACAGATTTATCTAGCCATCAGGACAAGTCAGGTAGAATTAGCGACCAGGTTTATAGTGGATGGAAAACTAGGTCCAGCTTGATAGGTTGGCAGTATCCATGCATTGTGAGTTGAAGGACCTTGGGACTCTCTTTCTGCCCAAATAAGTCTCACATATCAGGTGCCATTATGCCTAAAATTCATACATTTGGAATTAATTAGCCATAGATTGTTCAAATGAGAAGAGACATTAGTAGAGAACTAATCTAAATCCTTCATTTTGCATTTGAGAAAACTGACGGTCCGTCATGAGGATCACAAGGGCGGGTCACGTAGCAAGTTAGTGACGATACCACAGCCGGACTGTTGGTCCAGCGCACTTTACATTCATGCAGATCCTGCTTTAGTGACATGCCCTTGTGAGAGAATATTGAAAACTGAACCGTCACCCTCAAACGCCTACATCCACACAGAACGTTGCGTGAAGTTTCAGGGATTCCCTGGACTGCCTAGAAATATATGACCCTGGGTCAAGAGAGGCCTCAGAGCCAGTACTTTTTATTTTGGCAATCAGGTCATTTTCTTTTTTCTCTCTCACAGATATTAGGCTTTCTTTTGTTAGTTTTCATATACAACCTATGTGTCTGGTCCGTTTTCTGCCCAGTGAGTGTCTCGACCTGGTTTCCTGAAGAAAGTGCTTTATAACCCTCTTTGAGAATTCTTGGAGCCTGCCCTGGGAAACATATTAAAAGTAATATCCACCAGTATTTTTTTTAAGTGAATTCACAAAAGTGCTACATCATAGTAGTTCAATCTGTGACATAGGCATGCTTATGTATGTCATACTTGACATATATATGTTTGGTTTTTGTTTGATCAGAAATGTTGAGAGTCATCAAATTGCAGGCTTACATTGTGAAACCATCTGTCTGAAAATAAATTATAAACAGTTCTACTTGATTTCTGTTTTTATGGCTTACTGGTAGTAGAATTTCTTTTTACCTTCACTATAGAAAAATTAGAGCCAGATTTATTGTTTGAATATTCTAACTCAAGCATCTGATAACGTGCTCCAATCAGATGAATTCTTTTTTGTTTTGTGCTTAGTTATCTGATCTTAAAGCAGTGCTTCAGTCTCTCATCAGCTGGAGTTGTTTCAGAAGTAAGTACAGATGATCAGAATTTGGTGATTCAACCTGGAATCTCAGGTTGATGTGTTCTGAAGAAGGTGAAAGCACCATCATCGCCTTGGGAGCAGTGTATGTCAGTGGGAAGATTTCTGAGACTAAAAGACACCAATTGCTGTGCATTCTTAGGCAGGCTCCTTTCCTCCCTGAGCTTTGTTTTCTTTAGAAAGAGACTGGAAATGCCGTGGGCTTTTCCATCTGTAATTGTTCCTCCTTTTTTGGTTCTTGATGTCACATCTATAGCAGTGCTACTCAAAGTGTGGTCCACCAGTCTGCAAATGATGTTACTGGTTGGTTAATGAAAGAAAGAGCTTGAGCCAGATCCTAATCACAGTGTTTCTCTCAGCTGATTTTGTTGTGGTTATGCCCCACCAAGCGAAAGACTGGTGGAAAGAGTCAAAAAAGGCATGTTGAGTAGGCTACTCCAGGGCCTTATCAAGGAGAGAGAGGTGTTAACTCAGTAGATATTTCAGTAACACACTGTTTCCAGATTGAATTTAGAAATTGCTTTCTCGATGCCAGCAGGGATCTTGTCAAATGATGACTGTGTCTTCTTTTTTCCCAAAGGGCTCCTCAGTCCCCAGAGAAAGGAAGCACTGCAGAGACTAAGAGCAGAAATTGAAGTTTTAACAGATTCCTGGTTAGGAACTGCCTTGAAGTCTTTACTTCTCATCCAGTCCAGGTATGGAATTGCTTTTTCTAGGTCTCATCCTTTCAGAGAGGTTCTTTCTCCCACCCTGGTCTAGGATAAGGCCATTCCCGAAAACAGGCTGTGGGGAAGGGCGAGAGGAGTTCAGTGATGCAGGCAAGGATTCATAGGTGGGAGGCAAGGCCATTTTACTCCAACAGCCTGCCTTAGAGTTTTGAACATCTTTTTCTTTTCTCTTACTTTTTGCTCACAAAATTATACTCCGTAACCCAGAGTATCCAGCACTAGAGGTGGATGGGCCTGATAACATCGAAGAATACATGGAGGAGACTTTACAAATACCCTAAATACAGGAAGCTCCAAAGAAATGTAGCACAGCCTACTCAGGAAGACAGGATTCAAAAGAAAAAGGGTACATTAAGCAGATTAAGGAGATTTGAGCTCAAAGCTTAGAATGGGAAATAAAAACATAGCCTTATTCATCCCTCCTTCAAAGCAAGAATTCCAGACGTACAGCCTAGTAGAGTAAACAGAGACTGACACCCACGGATGGATATCTGTGAAGGGAAAAGGCTTGTGAAAAGAACGTATATTCTGACCTGCATGTTGCCGTTGTGTGACAGCAGAGAGGACTGAAGTCGGATCTCCTTTAAGGGCTAAGTTGCACTGAGATGAAATGCCACTGCAGCTGAAAGCCTCGCCATGTTCCTGTGGTGTGGTGTCGGGGCCGCGGGCTCATGGCATTTGCCAGCAGTGCAGTGAGCTAGAATGCAAATGAGGGGAGAGCTGGGTGCTGCTCTGTCTCCACCACAGAATCTCTGCCTTTTAATTTGGAGGGTGAGTAAACCTGAGCTGGAGCAGGAGCTGAACGTTGGTGCTGAGCAAATGCCACACCAGGAGCTCTGAGGTTCATTTTGCACAAGTAGATCCTACAGGGAAGACTCATTCGAGTTCTTGTTCCCAGGTTGGTTTGATTTCACTTTTTTATTGTCTTTTTCTCCCTTGCAGAAAGAATTGTGTAAATGTTCTGATCACTACAACCCAACTGGTTCCAGCTCTGGCCAAGGTTCTCCTATATGGGCTAGGAGAAATATTTCCTATTGAAAACATCTACAGTGCTACCAAAATTGGTACGGCGTCAATTCTGTTTCTTGTGACTGGCCTTACAGTAATACTTGCTACTTAGGATGCTCTTATTATTTACCAGTTCTGCTGTTAGACACTTTATATATGGGTTTATCTGTAATCCTCTGCTTTCTTCTCCTGACATTACTGATGAGGCAGTTCAGGTTGACTCAGGATTTCACAGCTTCACAGGATTCAAATCCAAGTCTGTCAGACTTACAATATATTGTGCTCTTTTCTTTTCCATTTGAAAGAACATAATACCTAGTTTAGAAATCTACTTGTGCCTCATTTCAGATTTATCTTTCATAGAGTGCTGCAGTATAGTATAATTAAAAAAACACCAGATTAAAAAGACTAAGCTATGTACTTTAAAATGATTAAATCCCTCACGCCTGTTAGGACGGTTGCTATCAAAAAGACAAACAGAAAATAACAAGTGTTGGCAAGAATGCGGAAAATTTGGAACCCGTGTGCACTTGTGGTGGGATTGTAAGATGGTGCAACTGCTGTGGAAAACAGTATGGCTGTTGCACAGAAAAATTCAAAATCGAACTGTCAGGTGATCCAGCAGCCCCACTGCTGGGCGCATAGCCAGAAGGATCCAAAGCAGATCCCAAAGAAATATGTGCAAGCCTATGTTCATAGCAGCATTATTCTCAAAAGCCACAAGGTGGAAGCAACCCCAAATGTCCATCAAATGAATGGATAAATGAAAGGTGGAATATACATACAGTGGGATAGTAGCCAATCTCAAAAGGGAAGGAAATCCTGTCATATGGGTACTACATGTATGAACCCTGAAGACATTATGCTAATAAGTCAATCACAAAAAGATAAATAATGTATATTTCCACTTATATATAATGTTCCTAGAGTAGTTCGATTCATAGAAACATAAAGTAGAATGGCAGTTAACAGAAGCTTGGGGAAAGGGGAAAATAGGGAGTTGCTGCTTGGTGGGTATAGAATTTTAATTTTGTAAAATGAAAAGTTGTGGAGAACTGTTGCTCAACAATGTGAGTACACTTATTACTGAAAAATACATTTTTAAATGGTTAGAAAAAGAAAAAAAATGAGGACAAGGGTAGAGTCCTAATTCCCCTGCTTATTAGCTCTTCAGGAAATTACTATATCTCCCGAGCCTCAGTTTTCTCATGTAAGATGAGAAACTACCAGAGAGGTTTTGAAAATCAAATCAGACTGTGTATGAGAAGATATTTTTTATCCGCTAAAAGTGTATTCAGTACTAAATATATGAAATAGTAAGTACTTGATAAGTATGTGCTGAATTGATAAACTAATTGGCACCAAGCTTCCCTGTTGGCTTAGAGAGTAAAGCATCCGCCTGCAATGCAGGAGACCCGGGTTCAATCCCTGAGTTAGGAAGATCCTCTGGAGAAGGAAACGGCAACCCACTCCAGTACTCTTGCCTGGAAAATCCCATAGACGGAGGAGCCTGGGAGGCTGCAGTCCACGGGGTCACAAAGAGTCGGACACGACTGAGCGACTTCACTTTGACTCTTTTTGACTTTGTATAAAACCAACTTGTTCTGCTGAGAAGGCAACAGAAGGCAGCACACTCTAATCATATGTGCTGCACAGGTCCAGTGACAGCTGTCTCCTGCCCCTCCAGACGCTTTAGTCTGTCTACAGTTCCTGCTTCCCTGTCGCAGCAGAGGAGACAGCTCTAGTGTGAAGGTGAACTCTAGGTATCCACTAGATTAAAAGGTGTCAGGCATTGCCAGGGCACTAGGAATTTAGCAGTGTCAGAATCCTCTGTCCTCATGGGACTTACCCTGTCAGTGGTGCCAGAATAATTGGTTTTCTGTATCGGAAAAAGCAGAATTGGATTTCTTCTTTATGCTATTTGCAAAACTAAAATTCCAGGTGGATAAAAAATGTAACATGAAAAGCAAAACTTGCAATTTTGAAGAGAAATATAAAACTATCTGTATGACCTTGAGGTAGGGAGGGATTTCATTTAAGAGAACCCAAAAATAGTGTTTAAAAAAAACAATCATTTTGGTTGCATGAAACTTTTATATACAGTGAAAGATGACATAAAGTGACAAGCCAAGTCACAGACTGAGAGAAGATATTTGTAATACCTGTACTTGTTAATTAGTAAAGAACTCCTGCAAATCAATAAGCAACATAATGTAAAAAAAAAGTAGACACAAACCTTGTAACAGCCAATTTGCAGAAAAAGAAACCCAAATTGTTAGTAAATGCATGAGAAGTTTTTTGACCTCGTCGATTAAGGATCTGCAAATTAAGAAAATGCAAATTAAAATGTGATACATAGCCCATTTATTAGGTTGACAAAAACTATTTTGAGGGTCTCAGACTACAGCTACATACCGAATTCTGCCCACTGCCTGTTTTTGTAAAGTTTTATTGAAACAGAAGCCATGCTTGATCATTTCCATAGCTGCTTTCACACGACAGTAGCAGATTTGAATAGTTGCAACAGAGATTGAATGACCTGCAAAGCCTAAAATATGCCAGCTCCTTCCCTTGAGTAATTCTCATTTGCAAAAGGAGGTACATGTAAGGACTTTTTTTATGCAGTCTTATTCATAGTAAAAGATAATGAGAAACAGCAGGCGAACCTGTCTGTGAACAGAAAATAGACACGAAACAATGGAATACTATAAAGC
Source organism: Oreotragus oreotragus (assembly GCA_006410675.1). Taxonomy (NCBI): domain Eukaryota; kingdom Metazoa; phylum Chordata; class Mammalia; order Artiodactyla; family Bovidae; genus Oreotragus; species Oreotragus oreotragus. Next base: position 120,268 of record SJYX01010473.1, on the reverse strand, counting down.
CCTTGTAAGTAAGCTATATGTATCCCTAAAGATTAGTATTAAAAAGTGTTGAACACACAAAAAAAAACACATTGCAAATAGTATGTACAGTGTGCAAAGTTTACATAAAAGTAAAGTTCACAATAGTAACCATCATTGTTTGTAGCTACATAGACTCGTGGGGAGAAAGGAGGAAGAAGAGTAGCATCAAGGAGGCATACGTCAGAAATTTCAAATCGTGCGGTCTGATCCTTGTTTCTGTGCACGCAGCTCTTTCTTTTGGCTGTGCCGGGTCTTGGTTGCCGTGCGGGCTTTGCTCTGGTTGCGGCCAGCAGGGCTCCTCTGTAGTGCGGTGCTCGGGCTTCCCGTTGCAGTGACTCCTCTTGATGCGGAGCACAGGCTCTGGAACACAGCCTCAGTAGTTGTGGTGCGCAGGCTTGGGTGGGTTGAACCCATGTCTGCTGCATTGGCAGGCAGATTCTTTACCCCTGATTCACCAGGAAAACCTTCATTCTTATCTATATTTTTTTACCGAAAGCAACTCTAAAGTGTTAAGGTTTGATTGACAAAGCTGGGTTGGTGGTAGGTATACAGGCATTTCTTTTTATTGTTCTTTTTGTGTGTGGTTGAATTATTTCATTTACAAGGGATTTGATAGGGGAGATACATCTGAAACCTCCCCTTCAGATTTTGCTCCTGCTGCCACTGCTTTACTGTGCCTTTTGAAAGAACTCTGATCATTCACTTAGGTTCCCACACCTGAAAGGTGAATTTCTGTGGTGCTTGATTCGGCTTCCTGGCACTCAGAGGCTCATCAAACTAATGGACGTGACTTTATTCCTTCTGACAATAAGTGAGCTTATTTGATGATTTTCTCATTTCGTCCAGAGCTCATTAGCTGAGCTCCAGTGGTACCTGGCACCATGGTAACCACAGTGAGAGGCTTGCGGCTTTCCTTCACAGAGCTGTAAGGTGAGAGCGGGCAGAGGAAATGTTTGTTCAGTTCCTCTGCAGTTGTTTCACAGCTGCAGTTCTCTGCACCACTCTGTGATCTGGACCTTAAAGCGAGTTCTCAAGATCATTTCTGAAAGTGGCAACAGTGTTTCTAATAGAGGAAGCCCAGGAACTGGAATCTTCTCCACAGGCCTGGGCGTCTTGCAGTTCCAGCTTCTGTTGCTTGACATTTGGTCTCTTCCTCCCCACCAGGAAAGCTCATCTCTAGGATCATTTTGAAAGTATAAAATGGAAGTGTATTTACCAAGTATGTTGGAATTATTTTTTCAAATGGCTACTACTTTACCCTGAGCTGTTAATAACTCATTCTTAATCCTTTTAGAGGAGACATTCCTAATTGTATTTCTTCCTTGATCATTGCAGGCCAGGACAATGAAAACATCTGTGTCTCTGTCTTCTAAATATAAGACTTTCCCTTTGTTAGGTCTTAGGAGAAATTCCTAAAATCCTACTGATTTAGGATCCTACTAAAACTATTTTCTCTAAATCGTAAATTTGACTGTGGCTCTAGCAGAGGTTGGATTAGGTAGTAAGGACATAATGGTTGGAGTGGGATTAGACACACAACTTTTAACACTTAATAAGAACATAAATTAACTCATTATTAGTTGAATTATTTAATGCTTAAATTGGGGTGAAGATCTGGACTGATATCCCCTGAATCATTTATGAAATTAATATGTATTTACTCAGCAAACATGGTTTGAATGCTTGATATCAGTGTAAGGCGTGACAATGCTGTTGTAAAGTGGGAGCGTTGAAAAGGACCTAAGTGCATCTAAACCAAGCCTTGCATTGAGTGGGAGATTGAAGCCCCTTGTATTAAGAGTGCACTAGAGTCTGGTCCAGGTTTGAGGTGCCACCTGAGCTAGGCTTGTCACAGACTTGGGAGTTGCTCAGCTGTACAACCTAGAACTTCTGACTATGGGTGTAAGGTTCTTGTTACTTATGTTGTAGTCATCTGAGATTTGTGTATTTCCTATAGTTATATATTTTATTACAACAGTTTTCCAGCAGATGGCATTCAAGTGCCTTGAGGAAGAGGCACCTTTTTCTTATTCACACAAGAGCCCTGATGTGAAGTCACTTGAATCAGGAAGGACAAGAAGGTTAATGGAGCAGAATGAAAAAAGGAAGCAGTTAGGGCCTTGCTTAACTGAAGAATATGGCAGAAACAGAAATAAAGCCTAAGAGATGGTGAAGGAAGAGCAAGAGAAATAATTTTACTTACTTGTGCAAATAGTGTCTTTGCCACAGCAGTGTTGTGTGAGCGTTTGGATTTAGATGTTGGTTCCAGGTGGGATTTGAGCTCTGATACATTACTGTGTTTCCAAGAACTGTCTGCAGTGGTTTTAAATCGCCCATTTCCCATGGTCACTGAAAGTGACAGGATCTCAGTTGTGGTTACACAGATGAGGGAGGGAATTCCAGCTGTGACACACGTGGCTGCCATATTCGTCGGTACTCTGGCTCCTCCCCTCCTGAGGGACATAAGGCCCACGCCCAGAACTTTCTCTCGGAAATGTAGAGTTGGAAGGAAATGCTTGTTTGTTCCCAATTACTCACCAGGAATCAGGACTTCCTCATCTTTTTCTTTCACTAATAGTTTCCCCTCAAAAATCATCCTTTCTTCATGGCACAGTGTCCAGAACCTAGACTTAGAGGCTCAGAGTCTAGCTACTGGCTTGTTTGTAATGTGGGGCAAGTTTGGGTGTATTTCCATCTACTGAAAGAGAGGATGGATCTCATCTCACCAGATTATCTTAAGCGGAAGAATTACTTGAAAACTGCTCTGTATGCCATGAAGTCCAGGAGCTGTGGAAGAGGGAGGAAGTGTGCACAGCTCTCACACTGTTTATAGAAACCCCCACGCTAGGATCTTCGGGACTTCACCCTCCCTGCTAAAGTAAGAACCTATGGAGCCAGTGCCTAAAAAGTCTGTGGTGTGAACGGAACAGTTTCACGTTCTTTGGGCAGAGGGCCTGCTGGCTCTCCAGCTGCCGCCTTGACTTTGTCTAAGCACAGGCAGGTGAACCGAGCAGCATCCCTTTTCTTTGATATTGAAAAAAGAAGAAATGTCTTCAGAGGAAATGTCTTTTTCTTATCAGGTAAGGAGAGCTGCTTCGAGAGAATTGTGTCGAGGTTTGGGAAAAAAGTCACATATGTCGTGATTGGAGATGGACGAGACGAAGAAATTGCAGCCAAACAGGTAACCGTGGCAAAAACCATAGTCTGTGTGCAGATACGTTGAGCGTTAGAAGAACCCTAAAGCTCGGGAATTACAGCAACCTGTTGTGCGTTCACACTGTTTTCCCTTCCTCTCCCATTTTTTCTTGCTTTTTAAAAAAATGTGTTTGGCTGCGCTGGGTCTTAGTTGCGGCATGAAGACTCCTGTTTGTGGTTTGTGGGATTTAGTTCCCCAACCAGGGATTGAACCCAGGCCCCTGCATTGGGAGCATGGAGTTTTAGCCACTGAACTACAGGGAAGCCCCCATTTTTCTTTTATCAAAAAAAGCAAAAGGGTCATTTTCCGCCACCCTGTGCAGTTTTCCTTGTAAGTTATTAGATCCTCCCCTTCTCTCTCCTCCCTGCCTTGCTAAAAATCTTAAAATCTTTGAGCCCTCTTACAAGGAGCCCACATGATTAAACCTGATATGGGCCTCATCTTCATCTTACAGGGCAATGCTTTCTCAAGAGGGTGAGACTCCACTACCGAATCAATTAAGACTTAATCAATTAAGTCTTAATCAATCATTAAGACTTTCCTAGGGTTTGGATTCTCAAAAAACCAGTGCGATCAGCTGGGAGTTGTTTAGAGAAAGTCCTGCCTGCTCCTGAGCCCTGGAAAAATTATCCCGATGTTAACCTCCTTGCTAAGCAGTCCCAACTCCAGGTCATCCCTTTTTAATACAAGGAACAGCAGATGAAAAAGTCTTGGCTATGAAGACACGTTCATGTTTCTCATTGCATCCATTTATTAGCTCTGTGACTTTGGACAGTTTACTTAACTCTCTTTGAGAGTCTACATCTGCTAAATGGACCTACAGAAGTTCTTTCCCTCTCTACCTCAGTTTTCTTCCAGCAGTTTCTTAGACATGGAGGCACTGGGTTGCCAGCTAGAAACATCTGCCCTGATTTTTTTCTATCTAGTTAACACACAAATCTTCGGCAGCTGTTAATGAACTACGTTTGGCAGTCAGTGGCATTAATACCTAATTATGTTTTCATTTGCCACTAGGTAGCAATTAAAGGACTTTCTTCAAGGGTTTGTTTCTGTTTTTTTTTTTTTAGGCAGAGGGCCTGCTGGCTCTCCAGCTGCCGCCTTGACTTTGTCTAAGCACAGGCAGGTGAACCGAGCAGCATCCCTTTTCTTTGATATTGAAAAAAGAAGAAATGTCTTCAGAGGAAATGTCTTTTTCTTATCAGGTAAGGAGAGCTGCTTCGAGAGAATTGTGTCGAGGTTTGGGAAAAAAGTCACATATGTCGTGATTGGAGATGGACGAGACGAAGAAATTGCAGCCAAACAGGTAACCGTGGCAAAAACCATAGTCTGTGTGCAGATACGTTGAGCGTTAGAAGAACCCTAAAGCTCGGGAATTACAGCAACCTGTTGTGCGTTCACACTGTTTTCCCTTCCTCTCCCATTTTTTCTTGCTTTTTAAAAAAATGTGTTTGGCTGCGCTGGGTCTTAGTTGCGGCATGAAGACTCCTGTTTGTGGTTTGTGGGATTTAGTTCCCCAACCAGGGATTGAACCCAGGCCCCTGCATTGGGAGCATGGAGTTTTAGCCACTGAACTACAGGGAAGCCCCCATTTTTCTTTTATCAAAAAAAGCAAAAGGGTCATTTTCCGCCACCCTGTGCAGTTTTCCTTGTAAGTTATTAGATCCTCCCCTTCTCTCTCCTCCCTGCCTTGCTAAAAATCTTAAAATCTTTGAGCCCTCTTACAAGGAGCCCACATGATTAAACCTGATATGGGCCTCATCTTCATCTTACAGGGCAATGCTTTCTCAAGAGGGTGAGACTCCACTACCGAATCAATTAAGACTTAATCAATTAAGTCTTAATCAATCATTAAGACTTTCCTAGGGTTTGGATTCTCAAAAAACCAGTGCGATCAGCTGGGAGTTGTTTAGAGAAAGTCCTGCCTGCTCCTGAGCCCTGGAAAAATTATCCCGATGTTAACCTCCTTGCTAAGCAGTCCCAACTCCAGGTCATCCCTTTTTAATACAAGGAACAGCAGATGAAAAAGTCTTGGCTATGAAGACACGTTCATGTTTCTCATTGCATCCATTTATTAGCTCTGTGACTTTGGACAGTTTACTTAACTCTCTTTGAGAGTCTACATCTGCTAAATGGACCTACAGAAGTTCTTTCCCTCTCTACCTCAGTTTTCTTCCAGCAGTTTCTTAGACATGGAGGCACTGGGTTGCCAGCTAGAAACATCTGCCCTGATTTTTTTCTATCTAGTTAACACACAAATCTTCGGCAGCTGTTAATGAACTACGTTTGGCAGTCAGTGGCATTAATACCTAATTATGTTTTCATTTGCCACTAGGTAGCAATTAAAGGACTTTCTTCAAGGGTTTGTTTCTGTTTTTTTTTTTTTCATATGTTATCTCCAAAACTTTAATTTAAAAGTGCTTGTTGCCCTCTGGGGAAGTCACTAGTGGATGTAGGCACTGCTGCTGCTTGGTCTAAAGAAGGGAGTGGGGAAGATAACAACTCAAGTGTTACCAGACTTCATGTCTCCAAGTAGATGCTGTAGACTATAGCCATTGGAAAATGTCTTAGAGCTCCATCCAGGTCAGTCTCCTCTCTGTGAGGGATCTTTTCTGCAGCTTCTTTGCCAGAAGACTTTCTGTCAAGTCCTTGCTTGAGTATACCTAAGGATGAGGAAACTGCTTCTCAAGGTATCCTGTTCCGCTATGGAGTCGTTAAGGTTCTTAAAATGTTCCTCCTTCCATTGAGCTCAACGTTTCTCCTTTGCTCCCTGGCTTAATCTCGTACTGCTGAGCTCAAGGCTCCTCCTCTCTTTTCTCCTTCTTTGGCTGTGATGGGCATTTTTGTAGAAGTGTGCAAGTGCTTCTCTGTAGTTGCGATACGTAGGCTTCTCTTAACTGCTGAGCACAGGCTCTAGAGGGCACAGGCTTCAGTACTTGGAGCGTTTGGGATCTTAGTTCCCTCACCAGGGATCGCATTGGAAGGTAGATTCTTAACCACTGGACACCAGGGAAGCCCTCCTCTTCTGTATATTAAAGACCTTTAAAAATATATGTGAGCAGTAGGCTTGAAAAAGCACTGAGCTCCATGCCAAAAGAACTGTGTTCTCGGGACTTTCAATATTCCAGGTAACTTGCAACCAGTCTGAGCAAGATGATTGGTAAAGCTAACCTCCATCGACTTGACAGAACATGTTTTCCACCACTCACGTTTTTCAAAGCTTTTCTTTAAAATGTGGCTTCCAGAATGGCACACAGTATTCTGTACGTGAGTGATCACCTAAATATTGTATTGGTTTTGCCATACATCAACATGAATCCACCACAGGTATACACATGTTCCCCATCCTGAACCGCCCCCCCCCATCTCCTGCCCCATACCATCCCTCTGGGTCATCCCAGTGCACCAGGCCCAAGCATCCTGTATCCTGCATTGAACCTGGACTATTATTTCCTTGATCTATCTTATGCATCTTGGTCATGAACAAGATTTGGGCCTGCAGTTCTGCACATAATAGAAAATAGACTATTTGCAAGAAAATGTTCAGTTCAGTTGCTCAGTCATGTCCGATTCTTTGCGACCCCATGAACCGCAGCACGCCAGGCCTCCCTGTCACCAACTTCCAGAGTCCACCCAAACCCATGTCCATTGAGTCGATGATGCCATCCAACCATATCATCCTCTGTCATCCACTTCTCCTCCTGCCCTCAATCTTGCCCAGCATCAGGGTCTTTTCAGATGAGTCAGCTCTTCGCATCAGGTGGCCAAAATATTAGTTTCAGCTTCAACATCAGTCCTTCCAGTGAACATCCAGGACTGATCTCCTTTAGGATGGACTGATTGTATCTCCTTGCAGTCCAAGGGACTCTCCAGAGTCTTCTCCAACACCACTGTTCAAAAGCATCAATTCTTTAGCGCTCAGCTTTCTTCACAGTCCAACTCTCACATCCATACATGAAAAACCATAGCCTTGACTAGACGGACCTTTGTTGGCAAAGTAATGTCTCTGCTTTTTAATATGCTGTTTAGGTTGGTCATAACTTTCCTTCCAAGGAGTAAGCGTCTTTTAATTTCATGGCTGCAGTCACCATCTGCAGTGATTTTGGAGCCTAGTAAAATAAAGTCAGCCACTGTTTCCACTGTTTCCCCATCTATTTCCCATGAAATAGGACCGGATGCCATGATCTTAGTTTTCTGAATGTTGAGTTTTAAGCCAACTTTTTCACTCTCCTCTTTCACTTTCATCAAGAGGCTCTTCAGTTCTTCTTCACTTTCTGCCATAAGGGTGATGTCATCTGCATATATGAGGTGATTGATATTTCTTCCAGCAATCTTGATTCCAGCTTGTGCTTCTTCCAGCCCATCGTTTCTCATGATATACTCTACATATAAGTTAAATAAGCAGGGTGACAATATATAGCCTTGACGTACTCCTTTTCCTATTTGGAACCAGTCTGTTGTTCCATGTCCAGTTCTAACCGTTGCTTCCTGGCCTGCATATAGGTTTCTCAAGAGGCAAGTCAGGTGGTCTGGTATTCCCATCTCTTTGAGAATTTCCCACAGTTTGTTGTGATCCACACAGTCAAAGGCTTTGGCATAGTCAATAAAGCAGAAATAGATGTTTTTTCTGGAACTCTCTTGCTTTTTCAATGATCCAGTAGATGTTGACAGTTTGATCTCTGGTTCCTCTGCCTTTTCTAAAACCAGCTTGAACATCTGGAAGTTCACAGTTCATGTATTGCTGAAGCCTAGACTTGGAGAATTTTGAGCATTACTTTACTAGCGTATGAGATGAGTGCAATTGTGCGGTAGTTTGAGCATTCTTTGGCATTGCCTTTCTTTGGGATTGGAATGAAAACTGACCTTTTCCAGTCCTGTGGCCAGTGCTTAGTTTTCCAAATTTGCTGACATATTGAGTGCAGCACTTTCACAGCATCATCTTTTAGGATTTGAAATAGCTCAGCTGGAATTCCATGCCCTCCGATAGTTTTGTTCATAGTGATGCTTCCTTCCTAAGGCCCACTTGACTTCACATTCCAGGATGTATGTGAAAATATAATATTACAAAATAATATTATATTAATACTGATTTCTTACATGGGTCATCTTACTTGATCTGAGTATCCTACATAGTATCGAAAACAAGTATAGAGTTACACTCTATAGTGTAAAGCACAGAGTTACCACTGAAACCTAATTAAAATCGCTCACATATGTTAAGTGTATACAAAGTCCCTGTATGCATGCGCAGTCGCTCACTCATGTCCACCTGTTTGCAAGCCATAGACTGCATGCAGCCCACCAGACTCCTCTGTCCATGGAATTTTCCAGGTAAGAATATTGGAGTGGGTTGCCATTTCTTACTCCAGAGGATCTTCCTGACACAGGGATCAAACCCATGTCTCCTACATTGGCAGGTAGATTCCTGACCACTGTGCCACAGGGGAAGTACAAAGTCCTTATACATATTTGATCAGTATAATGATCTTACAATGTGGGTAGCAGTAGAGAGGGTTCCAAGTACTTTGGGGAGAGGTCTGTGGAGGAAGGGGTATGGATGCATATGAGCTCCCAGAAGAAGTTGAGTTAACCAGTTACCCCTGCTCCCCTTCCAGCACAACATGCCCTTCTGGAGGATCACAAACCACGGAGACCTGGTGTCCCTCCACCAGGCTTTGGAGCTTGATTTTCTCTAAAAACTGGAATGAAGAGCCTTCCCCATGGCTCCTCTTCACTCCTTGAAGGGAGCCGGAGACCGGAACCAGCTGGGAATTCTCTCTCTCTTTCTCCATGGAATGCTGGCGAGAACACAATCAAAGTCAACAGCTGCAAGAGATGAAGCTGATTTTTGCTGTGCGTGAGCTGCAGCCCCGTGTTCATCCTCGCACAGGAGTGGGAGATAGTTGGATTGAGAGAACAATAGACTCACCGCAGCCACAGTGCTTTTAATTCTTCTGGTTTTTTTGTTTGTTTGTTTTATTTTGTTTCAAAAAAATGAAGAAAAAGAAAAGGAAATCCTTGGGGCAGAGTTGCACTCTGCATCCATGACCAGATTGAGAACTGCTATTAACTTGTGGTGATAGGATAAATGCAGCAGACTTTTGTAATAACATCTCTTGCAGTCTTTGTAATCTCCTTAGCTGTAGAACATACTCCCAGTGAATGTATATGTTATTTTATAGGTAAGGGTCTGGTCTCTCTGAAGCAGATTCCCCTCCCCCTTTCTTTTTCTAGCAAGAAAGGGTTGTGTAAAGTTTCCTTGGAAAATCGTAACTGAAATATCTGAGATACCTCTCTGTGACAGTAGCACCTCCTTAGCTGCTCCAGTGGTCTGCTCACAAGGCTGGGCTCCTTCCCACTCTTCCACCTCCTGGTTGGCTGAACTGTGGGGCCTGGGACACTGATTAATTTTAGACTTTGCTGTTTCCCATCCTAGAAGCCTTAGTCCCCTTCCCAGTCCCTCTCCCTTTTTGACCAAATGGCACAACCCTAGAAACTCTTCTTAGTAAATTTTCAGCCTTCAGCTTGACTCTTCGTCAAAGCTAACGAGGGCCTACCTTCAAACTGGAGAGAAGACCTAAGGCTTCTTAGGAATTTCCACTTTGGCCCTTGAAACAGGAAGATTCCAGCTTTTCCTCCTGCAGAGAACGCCCTTCCCCAACAGAGCGCATCCCCACCGGGCCACCCCCTTCTTAGTCATCAGTGCCAGGCTAGTCCACCCTCAGCACCTCATATCCACCCCCACACACAGCTCTGGCCAGTCCCCAGGCTTTGGACCCAAGTAGTCAAATCAAGTCAGAAAAGGCTCATAACCGCATTTTGGCCAAAACTACTAAGGGATTTTACTTCATCCTCTGAATCCTTTAAGCCCTGTGAGTGGTGTCCTGGGCATGTATTTATCCAGATCTCAGCCTGAAACTGAAGACCAGATGGCTGTGATCAAAGCCCAGTTTTCCCACGGGATCCGCTTCCCACTTCCCAAGTCCCTTTCTAAAATGGGAAACTCGAAAGCCAGAAAAACTCACCTGATCTAAATGAGGTTGTAGATCCCCTACGCCATGCCTGAAAACCCAATCATGGGCCAAATGCAGGAACATCTCCCAACCTGACCTCTGGGAAGTTGGGTGGGTGCCCAGGCACGAGTCACAACCTTCCGTCCAGCTGTATTTGTGGATGCCCCCACCCTCCACGAGCAGGCTGGGCACGTGCTCAGGCCGCATAAACTTCCTTAGAGCTCAGCAAGTTTCGCCTCTTCCAGGTTGCATGGAGAGAGGTGATTTTCTAAGCACCTCAGAGAGGTGCAGATGGCGTCCTTGACCAACCACAGCCATCACTGCTTACACTCAAGAGATTCTGCGTATCCACTTGGGGATGCTCCCAGCACAAAAGGAGCCTGATTCCCTCTAATGCCAGATCACCCAGAGAAAGGCTGGTGTACACATTCCTTCAGAACGGATTGAGAAAGTGCTTCATAACTCAGTTGTAGGGAAGAGGTGTTTGGAGAGGAGCTCAAATCAGGGCTCATCACCAAGCTGCCTTTTCGGCCTGTTTCCTTTGGACGGGGGAGGCTATATAGTCTGAGGCGGACCTTCTTGGTCCGAGCTCACCAGAGTCGCCCAGATGCTGCTCTGTCCTGCTTGATGATTGATCTTCGCGTGCTCTAGGGTGCATGGTGGATCTTTGCTTCCAGGCCCCTCCACGGCCACCCCGTCCTGCCGCTAGAGCTGTTGGTTTCTTGCCCTGCACGTAGGCCACTCGGTTGGTGCTGTGCTTTAGGCTGGTGAGACTGCAGAGCGGTCCGCGCGTCATGTACATACGCGCACGCGCACTCGCACACTTTCCTCTGCTTGCCTGCTGGGAGCTCTTTGTTCCTAGAGTATGACTTGGGACTCCTTTTCCGATGGCCTTTTCCCTCCTGCTCTGACTGCACAGCTTAGGTCTTTGCAAAAGGAACTTGAAACTGGCTAAGAGAGGTGAGGACGCTCCCTGGGCAGTGCCATCTTTGCTCTTTTCTGGTTGTTCAGAGGGCAGACAGAAAATGGGAGCTTCCTGGCTCCTCTTTGCCAAAATGAATCGTCCAGGGAACCCAGTGCTCTTCAGTAAACCTGGTTTCCTCCACGGCACAGAGATCCGGAGAGGAAAGCAAGTGGGCAGCGCAGCAAGCTCTTGGAGGCTGAGGTCCAAAGGACACCATGGTCCTTCTCGTTTAGGGGGAAGCCCTCTACGAGAAAGAGTCCCCACCCGATGAGTCCCTTTCCCAGCTGGGCACCATGGGTTCTACAAGGTGGGTCTGCACGTTTCATGGTGAGAGCTGGGCCATCTCTAGTAAGGGATCTGGAATTGTCAGCCGTGTCCTGGGTCTAAGAGGTGGTTTTCCTTTCGAATGTAAAACTGACTGTGCCTTAGCATCACCCTGTCCGGTGCCCCTGGGGCACCAGGTGGTAGCCAGGAGAGTGGATGCCTGCTCCAGTTCTAGATGCCTAGTGGGGCTTTTATTTGGTTTGGGGTATTTCTGTCTTCTGCTCTGCAGCTGGGGGAGCAAACCCAGTGTCCCAGGAGACTGTGCCACGGCTTGTTCGCAGCTGACACAGACTTGTTGCGTTAAAGATCCAAGCAGAATCTGATGGGCCAGATCCAGAACTCCAGCTGCAGCATGTGGAGCTTCTCAATGTTCACTGCCTTGAATGGGTGTCAGCGCCACTGAACCAAGGGGGAGAGGGGTTACGGGGTGGAGCCACACACTCCCTCTCCCTGGGGGAGCGATGGCTGAAACCATCGGGTGGTGAGCTTCGGGCCTTCCTCTCCTTGTTCCTGCAGAAGGGGGCATTAGGACCCCTCTTAAGCCAAGCTTGTTTCTCACCACTAAATCAGTTTCCCTTTTCATTCAAAAGTTGAAACTCCCCAAATACTCAAGCTGTAGAAGCCAAATCGAAATTCTTAGATTTTGAAATATCTTAAGATAACCATGAGACATCTAATTCTGGCCCACCTCTGATCAGCAGGCCCTGTCCCTTCCTCTCCCGAGTCAGAGAGCTCTAGCACACAAGGTTACTTGGCTAGTTCCTAATGCACTGATGGGAGCCATCCCATTAAGGACGACTTCTACTCGAAACATGACCCTCTGGACTTCAGGTGCCTCATTTATCAGGAAAAGGCATTGATTGGATATATTTATGTGACTGCGGGCATTTGTGGCTGTCGAGTCCTTGACCATAATGTTATATGTAATGGGAACTATCTTATAAACTTGAAAAAATAAAGTTTTTATTTTCTATATGGTTTGCTCCTGTGTCTTTTCTGAGTAGGATCACCCCGGTTGCCTAGCTGAGTAGGCTCCTGAGTCAGGCTTCAAAAGAAATATGCAGAGCTCATTAGAAAGATGGCACCCTTTCAATAACTTCTTCATTAATTTCACACACACACACACACACACAAAAACAAAACTAGCCGTCCAGTACAGATAAATGAGAAAATAAATATTTTAAAATAATTTTCAAGGTAAAGTTTCAATTCTTTCAAAAAATATTACTTTTCAAAGTTTAGGACTGGAATGCCAAGAGATTTCATTTGCTGTCAAATGTGCTGAAATTTAATTACTAAGAAATCAATACCTTCCTGTGCTGAGCTTAAAATGCAAAAGCAATAAAGCCGACAAATTGATATCAAACTGTTTGACTGGCTTGTTTTCATGTTACATTAGCTACTTTTTTCTCTTCATTTTTTTAGATTTGAGTCAGACTTTTCATTGGTCTGGAAAACGAGTCCTTTTGCCTTTTATTCCAAATAAGATTAGAATTGGATTCTAGCTTCCAAATACCATCCATGTCAGACTATAAGATATATTTTTCCCCAGATAAATTCCCCCAGAGAAGAGGAGGTTTTCTTGTATACTAGGGCATTAAATCTTTTGCTCAGAAGGTGCATATTTTGAGCTGAGCCACACTGTGTAGTTGAAGTAAACTTGTTCATTGGTCAGAAGTATATCAGAGTATCAATTACCTTTTGAGCCCAAAGAGCAAAACATCTCCTCTTCCAAAAGGTGTAATATCTGCACATTTCTCAAGAAGCTTTCCAGTGGCAAGTTAAAATGAGCAAATCAAGAGTTTCTTTATTCTTCAAAAACAAGGTTCTAAACATTAAAAAAAAAAAAAGTCTTCGAAAGAAATTTTTAATTGCAAGTAATATCGCTGTCATCTTTTTAAAATTCTTGATTCTGTACTTATTTACAAATGAAACCACTCGATTCCACAACTTTTTAAGCTACAAGCCTATTATCCTCATTTGACAATTTCATCTAAAGGGAGTCTGTGTAGATGAGACCTTAGCCAAGATGATCTCCCCTGAGCCTAGTCTTCCACATATCACAGGAAGTAGAGAAAAGTAAATGTAGAAAGTATTTCTATTTTCAGTTCAGTTCAGTCACTCAGTCGTGTCTGACTCTTTGCGACCCCATGAATTGCAGCACGCCAGGCCTCGCTGTTCATCACCAACTCCCGGAGTTCACTCAGACTCATGTCCATCGAGTCAGTGATGCCATCCAGCCATCTCATCCTCGGTCGTCCCCTTCTCCTCCTGCCCCCAATCCCTCCCAGCATCAGAGTCTTTTCCAATGAGTCAACTCTTTGCATGAGGTGGCCAAAGTACTGGAGTTTCAGCTTTAGCATCATTCCTTCCAAAGTAATCCCAGGGTTGATCTCCTCCAGAATGGACTGGTTGGATCTCCTTGCAGTCCAAGGGACTCTCAAGAGTCTTCTCCAACACCACAGTTCAAAAGCATCGATTCTTCGGCGATCAGCCTTCTTCACAGTCCAACTCTCACATCCATACGTGACCACAGGAAAAACCATAGCCTGGACTAGACAGACCTTAGTCAGCAAAGTAATGTCTCTGCTTTTGAATATACTATCTAGGTTAGTCATAACTTTTCTTCCAAGGAGTAAGCATCTTCTAATTTCATGGCTGCAGTCACCATCTGCAGTGATCTTGGAGCCCCCCACCAAANAGTCCAAGGGACTCTCAAGAGTCTTCTCCAACACCACAGTTCAAAAGCATCAATTCTTCGGTGCTCAGCCTTCTTCACAGTCCAACTCTCACATCCATACATGACTACTGGAAAAACCATAACCTTGACTAGACAGACCTTAGTCAGCAATGTAATGTCTCTGCTTTTGAATATACTGTCTAGGTTGGTCATAACTTTTCTTCCAAGGAGTAAACGTCTTTTAATATCATGGCTGCAGTCACCATCTGCAGTGATTTTGGAACCCCCCAAAATAAAGTCTGACACTGTTTCCACTGTTTCCCCATCTATTTGTCATGAAGTGATGGGACCAGATGCCATGATCTTCGTTTTCTGAATGCTGAGCTTTAAGCCAACTTTTTTGCTCTTCACTTTTACTTTCATCAAGAGGCTTTTTAGTTCCTCTTCACTTTCTGCCATAAGGGTGGTGTCATCTGCAGATCTGAAGCTATTGAGAGAGGGAATTAGAAACGGGCCAACAGGAAAGAGCTGCATGCATGGTGGTAGAAGTGTACAGCCCTGTTTGGCTGAGATGGGTCTTCGTTGCTGTGCACAGGAGTTCCCTAGTGAGCAGTGGCTCCTCTTCCTTCTGCTGCACAGACTTCTCAACACGGTGGCTTCTCCCATTGTAGAGCACAGGTTCTAGAACATGCAGGCTTCAGGAGCTGTGGCTCATGGGCTCTAAACCATGAACTTAGTTTCCCTGAGGCATGTGGGATTTTCCCTGACCAGGGACTGAACCCATGTCCCCTGCATTGACAGGCAGAGTCTTAGCCACTCAACCACCAGGGAAGACCCTGCTCACAGTCTTTGATGTCAAGAGGATCTGGAATGGAACTGTATGGTCACCGCCTGGATAAGCTTTATTTTCTTATCTGAAAAATGGAGGTAACAATGCTGAAATGCCAGGCTCATTTGGGAACCAAATAAAAAATTAAAGTAAAAGTCTTATTGGAAAGAAACTGCTGAAAAGTGAAAGTGTTCGTCTACTCAGTCGTATCTGACTCTTTGCAATCCCATGGACAGTAGCTCTTCTGTCTATGGGATTCTCCAGGCAAGAATACTGGTGGATAGCCATTCCCTTCTCCAGGGAATCTTCCTGACGCAGGGAACGAACCCAGGTCTCCTGCATTGCAGGGAAATGCTTTACCATCTGAGCCACTGAATAATTTGGCCTTGTTCTGACAGTCTGTCTCTGTTCCTTCCATTTGACTGTGATGATGAGAGCTTGGACTAATACAGGGAAAACCACAAACATGTTGGCAGTTTTTCCAGGTGGGGATGACCACTTCTCACCCCTATCACTTCTTCCCCAAGGACACAGAATGCAAATCCAGCTGCAGCTTAATGGAGCTGCCACGCTACTCAGAGTAATAGATTGCAACGTGTCAAAGAGGTCAAGTGGGGACAAGAAAAATTACATAAAATAGAAGAAAGTCCGTGCTTGTCATCTGCTTTGGCCAGTGCCACCAGCACTCGTGGAAATGTCCCAGCAAATCCCTGTGTTCCAGACCAAAATGCTGAGTAAATGAAATCTCTGTGCAAGTGGGAAAGATGCTGAATTTACAATGAATTACTTGAGACCATACTTTTCTATGGTTCAGATTGTTACCGAGTCCAAGTTCACTCTGCTCGCTGCCCAGCGAATCTGAGAGATAAGGTATTGAGGCAAGGAAGTGACTTTAATTGGGGAGCCAGCAGACTGAGAAGATGGCAGGCTCGTGCCTCAAAATAACCATCATATTGGGGTCTGGATGTCAGCTTCTTTCATAGATCAGAGAGAAAGAAGCAATGAGGACTAAAGTCAAAGGCAGAATAGAGAGGGCGATGCGGTGGGGAAGTAAAGTGAAAGGGTCTTCAGGCTTGCAAAGCATCTCCAAGGGAATGTCCAGCCTTCACAAGAGGTGTGTTAATCTCTTCTGTTCACAGGTGGGCAGGGACAAACTGTCTCTCCAGCAGCTAAACCAAGGTGCTTTAGTTTCCAGCCAAGCAGGGGGCAGGATCCTCCAGGCAAGCCACTAAGGATGATTACAATAATGAAAGCAATGAAAAGCAAGTCAAAGAAAGAGTTTCCAACATGCAGTCAGAATTGGCTTTCTCCCTGCAACAAGATGATAAAAAATGCACCTGCAATGTGGGAGACCTGGGTTCGATCCCTGAGTTGGGAAGATCCCCTGGAGACGGCATTGGCTGCCCACTCCAGTGTTCCTGCCTGGAGAATTCCATGGACAGAGGAGCCTGGCAGGCTACAGTCCATGGGCTCGAAGAGTCTGACATGACTGAGCGACTAGCAGTTTCACGTTCATGCTTTGCTACATGCACCTGGTCCTTGACTGGTTATTTGATTTTTAAAAAGGCATAGGATACAGGAAAAATAAAATTAAACCCTATTATCAACAGGAAGCATTTATGGAGCATCTTCTTGGGTTTGCTACTATTCTAGCAACCTTATGGGAACATAAAGACATGAAAAGAACCACTCTAATCACTACCGTCGTTGAGATTGCAAGAGAAAGGATAAAGGCTGCCACATCAATTGCTTGAGGGCAATTCTTACAATGTAGACATTTAATAAATTGAACTGCCAGATTCCTGAGCTGTTGACAGAGCCCAAATTCGATTAAGTATCAGGTAGGAAGGGGACCAACCTAGATAGCATATTGAAAAGCAGAGACATTACTTTGCCGACTAAGGTCTATCTAGTCAAGGCTATGGTTTTTCCTGTGGTCATGTATGGATGTGAGAGTTGGACTGTGAAGAAAGCTGAGCACTGAAGAATTGATGCTTTTCAACTGTGGTGTTGGAGAAGACTCTTGGAAGTCCCTTGGGCTGCAAGGAGATCCAATCAGTCCATTCTAAAGGAGATCAGTCCTGGACGTTCTTTGGAAGGAATGATGCTAAAGCTGAAACTCCAGTACTTTGGCCACCTCATGCGAAGAGTTGACTCATTGGAAAAGACTCTGATGCTGGGAGGGACTGGGGGCAGGAGGAGAAGGGGATGACAGAGGGTGAGATGGCTGGATGGCATCACGGACTCGATGGACGTGTTTGAGTGAACTCTGGGCGATGGTGATGGACAGGGAGGCCTGGCATGCTGCGATTCATGGGGTTGCAAAGAGTCGGACACAACTGAGCGACTGAACCAAACTGAACTGAGGAGGGGGTTAACTGGAAAATATTTTAGCTGTCACCTATAGACTGCCAGTGACTGTCAGATCTATAGTTTCATTTCCTTTAGTGATGTTGCTTAGGTTCACTATAGTCACAAAGAAAGGAAACTTGTAGAAAGAGGGCGTTAAGTCTAAGGATACAAGGAAAGCATGAGCAACAACATGCCCTGGGTTTGCTATTCTGTGATTACAAATGAGAGCACATTCACATCAGTGTCCGCAGAGAACAGGCTTGTGGTTGCCAGGGGGCAGGGAGGGAGGGAGGGTTGGACTGACAGTCTGGGACTTGCTAGCAGGTGCAAACCATTATGTATAGAATGGATAAAAAAGGTCCTAGTGTATAACACAAGGAACCATATTCAAAATCTTGGGATAAACAATAATGGAAAAGAATATGAAAGAGAATATATATGTGGAAATGGCAAACCACTCTAGTATTCTTGCCTGGGAAGTCTCATGGACAGAGGAGTCTGGTGGGCTACAATCCATGGGGTCACAGAGTCAGACGCGGACTTAGCAGCTAAACAACAACATATATATATAAAACTGAATCACTTTGCTGTATGGCAGAAACTAATACAACATTGAATGTCAACTCAGTTGAGTTCAGTTCAGTCGCTCAGTCATGTCCGACTCTTGAGACCCCATGAACCGCAGCACACCAGGCCTCCCTGTCCATTACCAACTCCTGGAGTCTACCAAACCCGTGTCCATTGAGTCGGTGATGTCATCCAGCCATCTCACCCTCTGTAGTCCCTTTCTCCTCCTGTCCTAAATCTTTCTCAGCATCAGGGTCTTTTCAAATGAGTCAACTCTTCGTATGAGTTGGCCAAAGTACTGGAGTTTCAGCTTTAGCATCATTCCTTCCAAAGAAATCCCAGGACTGATCTCCTTCAGAATGGACTGGTTGGATCTCCTTGCAGTCCAAGGGACTCTCAAGAGTCTTCTCCAATACCACAGTTCAAAAGCATCAATTCTTCAGCACTTAGCTTTCTTCACAGTCCAACTCTCACATCCATACATGACCACAGGAAAAAACCATAGCCTTGAATAGACGGACCTTTGTTGGCAAAGTAATGTCTTTGCTTTTCAATATGCTACCTAGTTTGGTCATAACTATCCTTCCAAGGAGTAAACGTCTTTTAATTTCATGGCTGCAGTCACCATCTGCAATGATTTTGGAGCCCAGAAAAATAAAGTCAACCACTGTTTCCACTGTTTCCCCATCTATTTCCCATGAAGTGATTGGACCAGATGCCATGATCTTTGTTTCTTGAATTTTGAGCTTTAAGCCAACTTTTCCACTCTCCTCTTTCACTTTCATCAAGAGGCTCTTTAGTTCTTCTTTGCTTTCTGCCATAAAGGTGGTGTCATCTGCATATCTGAGGTTATTGAGATTTCTCCCAGCAATCTTGATTCCAGCTTGTGTTTCTTCCAGTCCAGCGTTTCTCATGATGTACTCTGCATATAAGTTAAACAAGCAGGGTGACAATATACAGCTTTGACGTACTCCTTTTCCTATTTGGAACCAGTCTGTTGTTCCATGTCCAGTTCTAACTGTTGCTTCCTGATCTGCATATAGGTTTCTCAAGAGGCAAGTCTGGTGGTCTGGTATGCCCATCTTTTCAGGATTTTTGACAGTTTATTGTGATCCACACAGTCAAAGGCTTTGGCATAGTCAATAAAGTAGAAATAGATGTTTTTCTGGAACTCTCTTGCTTTTTCCATGATTCAGTGGATGTTGGCAATTTGACCTCTGGTTCCTCTGCCTGTTCTAAAACCAGCTTGAACATCAGGGAGTTCACGGTTCACATATTGCTGAAGCCTGGCTTGGAGAATTTTGATCATTACTTTACTAGCATGTGAGATGAGTGCAATTGTGTGGTAGTTTGAGCATTCTTTGGCATTGACTTTCTTTGAGATTGGAATGAAAACTGACCTTTTCCAGTCCCGTGGCCACTGTTGAGTTTTCCAAATTTGCTGACATATTGAGTGCAGCACTTTCACAGCATCATCTTTTTGGATTTGAAATAGCTCCACTGGAATTCCATCACGTCCACTAGCTTTGTTCTTAGTGATGCTTCCTAAGGCCCACTTGACTTTACATTCCAGGATGTCTGGCTCTAGTAAGTATGTCAACTAGACTTTGATTAAAAAAACAGCAACAAAAGCAACAATTCCAACAAAATCCAACCATTTTCTAAATCTTTCTAACTCTAAGCCTTATCTAATATTTGGAAATTACTTTTTCCCATGACCTCCCTAACTGCAGAATTCAGGCAATTCATAGGGGAAAGAGAGTAAAGGTATAAATAAAACCATATGAAGTTCATAACTGTTGAAGCAAAGTGATTGGTACATGGAGTTTCACTATATTATCTTCTCTGCTTTTGTATGTATTTGACTTTCTTTGGATGGGAGCAGGAAAGTATAAGATTATTGCTCTCTTTTCAATCCTTTTGTTAGTTCCTGTTATTCCTTTAAATCTCAGCTCCACTGTTACACTGTCAGGGTAGCTGCAATGGACATTTGTCATTCTTTTTTGGCATTTGTAGAAGCCAGATACTTTTGTTTCCAGAATTTCTTTGAGCCAGAAAAGAGACATCACTTCACCAAACAAAAGCCTGTGTCCCAGATTTCAAATTGAAAGAATGAGGACTCCTGTAGATTTAAGTCTATGATCTACCCAATATCCTCTGATTACATTTCTTGTCTATTTAATTTGGTCAGAGATGAAAGTGAAAGTGAAAATCACTCAGCTGTGTCTGACTCTTTGAGACCCCATGGACTATGCAGAGCATACAGGCCAGAATATTGGAGTGGGTAGCCACTCCCTTCTCCAAGGTATCTTCCCAACCTAGGGATTGAACCCAGATCTCCTGCCTTGCGGGCAGACTCTTTACCAGCTGAGCCACCAGGGAAGCCCAAGAATACTGGAGTGGGTAGCCCATCCCTTCTCCAGTGGATCTTCCTGACCCAGGAATCAAACCAGGGTCTCCTGCCTTGGAGGTGGATTCTTTACCAATTGAGCTATCAGGGAAGCTTGTCATCAACAATTTTACTGGGACAAAAAGCTTTCCCTTATTCCTAGGTTAGATCACAATACTGTTAGAGATTTCCATAAAACCATTTGTTTATCTTGCACGGAACTGGACACTGGTTTACCTGCATGCTTATTGAATTAGTATATGGCTCAGAGGTTAAAGCGTATCCCTCTAATGCGGGAGACCTGGGTTTGATCCCTGGGTCGGGAAGATCCCCTGGAGAAGGAAATGGCAACCCACTCCAGTATTCTTGCTTGGAGAATCCCATGGACTGAGGAGCTTGGTGGGCTGCAGTTCACGGGGTCACAAAGAGTCGGACACGACTGAGTGACTTTACTTACTTACTTAGTCATAAAGTAAGCTTTTTGGGTGCAGGGGTATGTCTGCTTTGCTTCACCTGGTAAGTGGATGAGAACAAGAGGAGGGAAGAAGCATGTTGTGTGGTGCTCATCCATAAAGGGTTATCATACCCTTTAAGGCACACGGAAGGCCACGTCTGAATCCTGTTGTGGGGATGTGGGACCACATGACTAGTTGTGTCAAGTGGCTTGAGGACAGAGGGTCGGCCACATCTTTCAGTCACAGCCATTGGTTGCCAGTGCACACTTTTCATTCTTTCTCTTTTTCTGTCTAGTGACCAATATGATAATGTGTTCCAAATGATGCCCTCCGGAGGGGCAGAGATTGTCAGCCCAAGTGTCTGAGTGACTATATGGAACAAAGACTCAGAGTTTGCTGTATTAAACATGGAGTTTAAGCAAACAATAGAACAGCCTCTGTTATATTAAGCCACTGAGATGTGGACATATTGTCACTTCAGCATAACCTGTCCTATCCTGACATAGGCACGTAGAATAGAAAGGAAGATAGCAACATGATAGACCTGGAAGCCATTATGCCACGTGAAATAAGTCAGTCACAGAGGGACAGACACTGCACAATTCTGCGAACATAAGAGGTCCAAAATAATCTACCATAAAAAAGTAGCCAATGTGATGGTGGTTTCTGGGGGATGAGAGTGGGGGTAGGAGAGGTTGTGGTTCAAAGGGTATGAAGTCACAGTTAAACAGATGGGTGAGTCCCAGAAATCTGCTGTGTAACACAGTGACCCTAGTCAGTATGAGGGCTTGCCTGGTGGCTCAGCAGTAAAGAATCCGCCTGCAATGCAGGAGACAGGTAGGAGAGGCAGGTTCGATTCCTGAGTTGGGGAGATCCCCTGGAGAAGGAAATGGCAACCCACTTCAGTATTCTTGCCAGAAAAATCTCATGGACAGAGGAGCCTGGAGGGCTACAACCCATGAGGTTGCAAAGAGTCAGACACAACGACACACATGCACATACATAGTGAATAATAGACTATTGTACATTTTAAATTTTCTTGAGGGTAGATCTCATTCTGAGTGTTCTTACAACCAGAAACAGACAAACAACCCAAACAATCAAAAAAAATAAAATGAAATAAAGGGGACTTTTGGAGGGGGCGGCTATTTTTATTACTTTGATTGCAGTGGTGGTAATACAACTGTATACCTCTGTCCAAACTCTTCAAAATGTACATATTAGTTATGCACAGTTTTTTGTAGATCAATGACAATTTTCCCAGTAAAGACAGGGGAAAAAGAAACAGAAAAAAATATTAAAAAAAGAGGAAGTGGAAAGAGGCATTTGTGAACAAAGAAGAAGAAACGGGACAACAGAATCTAGTCTGCAGTAGACATATTCTTGGGTTTGTTGATGAATGTTTTGCTGGTTGAATATCAGCTCTGCCTCTTTCTAGCTGTGTGATGTTGGGTGTTGGTTAACCTTTCTGAATCTTGGTTCCTTTAGCTGAAAAGTGGGAGAAAAAAATGATACCAAATTTCTGGGGTTCACTGCATAGATTAAACTTAAATGAACTAATTCATATGTAAGCAGCTAACCTGGTGAGATGTCAGGGCTCCATGAATGTTGATCATGCAAGTGGGTGGAGAGAAGTCACAGGTGGTACCAGAGAGGATCAGAGCTGGGAGAAGCCATAGTGTTAACAGGAGGTCTGATTGCAAGGCAGGTCCATGCTCAAATCTCCGAAGCCTACCATTGTACACTGTAATTTAGTAATTCATTTTGAGCAGTAGGGTGTTTGCTTATTCAATCAAGAGGTGGATTTATGCCTAATTCCAGTGGCTCCTCTGCAAAGTGCTATGAGCTTAGGAGGCTCCCCAGCCCTGAAGCCAGATTGCTGCATGGTGATTTATGTGATCTGGGAGGCTGGCCCCACAGACAGAAGCATAGGGCATAAATCTGAGGCTTGCAGGGAGCTCTGATTCAGCCTGGCACACCTTGGCACAGCACCAGCCCTGAGCCCCTTCTCACTTTACTGTGGGTGTTACAAAGGATGAGATCAAGGTCCAAGCTCAGAGGCTGCTGGGGTCTCATTCATTCAATCATTTATTCAACCAAGTATTGAGAACCTTCCTTGCGTCAAGTCCTGTGCTTGGTGCTTGGGATATAAGTGACTTAGCATTTATACAAGGTGCCTTGGGAGTGCAATATTGTGATTATAGAAATACACATATTTGGTCATTCAGATGACCAACAGGGGTTTCTCATATGTATTTACTTTTCACCCACAGTTCCTGGATTACAGCTCCCGGCTTACAGCTCCCAAAGCCCTTGGAATTTCCTGGGTGGTAAGAACAATGGCAGTATCTTTTATTATAATATTTGCTCTCTTGTCCTCAATTGCTGAGAACACTTGAGAGCCATAAAGGTGAAATGAATGTTCATAGTAAGCCCCTTTCCACCACAACTGGGTTTATGTCATGAAGGTGACTTTTGGAAAGCACCTGAGGTTGGGGGCTTGTTGCCAGGGGAACCAGCTGTGAATAGAGGGTTGGAAGTTTCAGTCCACTCCCTGATTTCCAGGAAGGGAAAGGGGTAAAGTGTTGAACCAGTCATCAGTGGTCAATGAGTGAATCAATCATGTCTATATGATGAAGCCTCCATAGACAGCCAAAAGGAGGGGTTCTGAGAGTTTCCATGTTGGGAAGTCAGAACCCTTCCATGTGCTGATCTCCGGTGGCCTCAGTTGGCAGTAGCTTGAAGCAGGATTTTGGTTTCTTGGCCAGAGATTGAAATCAGGCTGAGAGTACTGAACCCTAGCCTCTAGACCACCAGGAACAGTGACCAGTGAGAAAGGCTCTGGCCTTTTGGCTCTGAAGGAAATGAATTTCTACGATGAAATAGTGAACAAGTGAAGTGTTTATTAGAAGGAAAAAGAGTACATGTGGATAGACACATGAGCAGACTCAGAGAGGGAGTCGTGCCCTCAGGGTAGTCTAAATCACTTATACGGGGGCATTTCTTCCAGGTTGCCTGTGACCAATCATCTTGGTTTGCCTGGCAAAGGATCCTCCTATGTGTTCATGAGCATCTCCTAGCCAAGATGGATTCTAGTGAAGAGGCCTATGCGTAGGTTGACCTCACTGCTTTTTTGACCTCCAAGGAGACTTTCTACATATGTAGTCAGGAAGGGCTTCTTGACCTTGAAAATGAGAAATATGTGGTTTCTAAGTTTTATCTTGGAGAAGACTCTTGAGAGTCCCCTAGATGGCAAGGAGATCCAACCAGTCTATCCTAAAGGAAACCAACTCTGAATTCATTGGAAAATCTGATGCTGAAGCTGAAGCTCCAATACCCTGGCCACCTGATGCAAAGAGCTGACTCATTAGAAAAGACCTCGATGCTGGGAAAGATTGAGGGCAAGAGGAGAAGGGGGTGACAGAGGTGACAGAGGATGAGATGGCTAGATGGCATCACTGACTCAATAGACATGAGTTTGAGCAAACTCTGGGAGATAGTGAAGGACAGGGGAGCCTGGTGAGGTGCAGTCCATGGAATCACAAAGAGTTGGACATGACCTAGCAACTGAACAACGACAACAACAACTTTTATCTGGGCAGGGCTCAGTTCCTCTCTTGCTCCTGCTATTTTGAAGTGTCTGTCCACAGAGGACAGGCTCTAGCTGCTCAGCCTGGGGCTCATTGATTTCCTGCCTCAGTGCCACTGTATCAAGCCCCCAAGTCCAAGAGGACAGAGGCTCCTTTGTCTAGGACCTCACCTTGTGTATCTCTTCTTCTGGCTGTGGATTTCTATCATTTAATATCCTTTGTAATACTTCAATAATCTAGTGAGCAATTGGGTTTCCTGAGTTCTGTGTCATTCTAGTAAATTCATGGAACTCAAGAAAGGGATCAATTATAGGTGACAAGCTGGGTTTTTGATTGGCATCTGAAGTTGAGGGTGGACTAGGGGATTGAGTCCTTAACCTGTAGAATCTGCTTCTAAAATTGGGTGTCACTTAGTAATGTCTGACTCTTTGAGACCCCATGGACTGTAGCCCACCAGGTTCCTCTTTCCATGGAATTCTTCAGGCAAGAATACTAGAGTGGTAGCCACTCCCTTCTCCAGGGAATCTTCCTGACCCAGGGAATGAACCTGGATCTCCTGCATTGCAGGCAGATTCTGTACTGTCTGAGCCACCAGGGAATCTGCTTCTATCTCTGGGTAAGTAGTGTCAGAATGGAGTTGAGTTGAATTCTTGGACACCCTGCTGGTTTCTGCTGGTATGAAGCCTGTGCATACATGTGGGAATTAGGTCCAGGAACTAAATTCAAGGTGGGGAAGTAAAAGTGAAAGTTGCTCAGTTGTGTCTGACTCTTTCTGACTCCATGGACTATACAGTCCATGGCATTATCCAGGCCAGAATGCTAGAGTGGGTAGGCATTCTCTTCTCCCAATCTTCCCAACCCAGGGATTGAACCCAGGTCTCCCACATTGCAGGCAGATTCTTTACCAGCTGAGCCANAAAGTTGCTCAGTTGTGTCTGACTCTTTCTGACTCCATGGACTATACAGTCCATGGCATTATCCAGGCCAGAATGCTAGAGTGGGTAGGCATTCTCTTCTCCCAATCTTCCCAACCCAGGGATTGAACCCAGGTCTCCCACATTGCAGGCAGATTCTTTACCAGCTGAGCCACAAGGGAAGCCCAAGGTGGAGAGAGAGGCAGCATCTAAGCTAATCTTGAACATGAGTGTTAGTTTTCCAGAGGAGGGCTTTTTAACCTTAAACATGAATGAAAATTTAGGAAGAAGGATTATCCTTTTCAAAAATCAAAGAAATCAGAGACAGAAGTTAGAAAACTCTGGAATGGTTAATCATTTGGTATGGTTGGGAGTAGCATAGATTGGAGCGGGTGGGTGGTAAGAAAAGATGCTGGAGAGATGGGCAGGGGTCTGGCAGTAGAGACCTTTTCCAGCTAGGATAAAGGATTTTGGACTTCATCCAAAGGCAAATGGGAAGAACACACAAGATCAAATTTTTTCTCTACAGAGTTCCAGAGAATTTCTCTAAGCAAAATTGATTGGAGGAGCAGGGAAGACCAGGTTGCATGTAGGAAACTCCAGGTGAGACATGATGTGACCTGGATTAGCCAGTGACAAAGAGTTTACTGGTGTGACATAAAGCAGATAATAAGCTGGGCACCATCCAAGTACAACTTAGTTGATTTCACTTCTACAAGTCTATTATAAGTGGCACTAGTAAGTTCTTAGTAGTACTAGTAGTACTCACTGGTACTAGTAAGTTCTCTTTGCATAAGAATAGTGAGGCACAGAGAGGTTAAGTAATCCCCTTAAGATCACACAGCTGTAAATGACAACCTGGGATTCAAATCCAGGCAGTTTAATTCCAAATCCATGCATTTAATTTATGTGCTTAGTTTAGAGCTCTTTAAACCATTAGCTTTTCAGAAAATTGGAGTCCAAGCTCTGTTATTATTCATAGAACCTGGCATGGAGCCTGGCACCTTACCATTTGTCAAATGAGTGACTGAACTGATGAATAGAACTTGACCAGCCAGGCTTTGCCCTCCTGCCCTGCCTTTCCTAGCTGTGACCACTCCAGCAAGTTATTTTCTCTTGCCAAGTTCAGTTCAGTTCAGTCGCTTAGTCATGTCCAACTCTTTGCCGCCCCATGGACTGCAGCACACCAGGCTTCCCTGTCCATCACCAACTCCTGGAGNTCCTGCCCTGCCTTTCCTAGCTGTGACCACTCCAGCAAGTTATTTTCTCTTGCCAAGTTCAGTTCAGTTCAGTCGCTTAGTCATGTCCAACTCTTTGCCGCCCCATGGACTGCAGCACACCAGGCTTCCCTGTCCATCACCAACTCCTGGAGTTTGATCAAACGCATGTCCATTGAGTTGGTGATGCCAACCAGCCATCTCACCCTCTGTCGTCCCCTTCTCCTACTGCCTTCAATCTTTCCCAGCATCAGGGTCTTTTCCTATGAGTCAGTTCTTCGCATCAGGTAGCCAAAGTACTGGAGATGGCTAGATGGCTTCTCCAACACCACAGTTAAAAAGCATAAATTCTTCAGCACTCAGCCTTCTTTATGGTCCAACTCTCATGTCCATACATGACTACAGAAAAAAATCATAGCTTTGACTGGACGGACTTTTGTTGGTAAAGTAATGTCTCTGCTTTTTAATATGCTGTTTGGGTTGGTCATAGCTTTTCTTTCAAGGAAGAAGCATCCTTTAATTTCCTGGCTGCAGTCACCGTCTGCAGTGATTTTGGAGCCCAAGAAAATAAAACTTTTCCCAGCTTTAATTAGGGAATGAAGTGATGACCTCCAGGGCTTTCTTTGACCATCCAGCCTGATAACAAATGTGAAGCATCTCATAGATGATTTGCCACCCTGCCAGTAGTTATTACAGTCGCTACTGCCCAAGCTAAGACCCCCATGGTGGAATTCTGGGGGAAATTTTTTTTTCTTTTTTTGGTCCAGCAGCATGAGCCTCCTTTTCCTGGACATCGTCAGGGAAAATTAATTACTGCTATCTGTGAATGGCACTGTGTCCACCCCTCTCTCCCTGATACCTGAAGCTCCTAGAAGCCCAAAAAAGGGAACTTCTTTCCTCCTGGTGGCGGCTCCTTCTTCCTGACTTACTTCTTCTTTAATCTGCATATTATCATCAGCACAAAGCCCTCAGAATAACATCTGACAAATGACGCCTATTAAAAAAAAAAAAAAAGCATGCTCTTCTCTTTCACCGCCTTCTAATTTGGAATAGCATTATAACTATGCATCGCTAGACAAGCAATATTATGTTAAGAACATGATAAAATACCAGCAGCTCTGTAATGGCACCAACCAAATGGTAATTTCTGCTTCAGAAATTGGTCATTTATTTTGCTGGTCTCTTCTTACGTTCAAATTAGATGAAGCTTAATATACTGTAAAATTGAATGTATTCTGTCCTTTTCAACAAATATGGCATGTGTGAAAATGATTTATGGCTCACGGGAACCTCTAAAATGTTAAATAATCTCTTCTTTTGTGTGTTTCTTAAGTAAGTTATGGCCTGAGAGTTTAAACGGAGGCAAAGCAAAACTTTATTAAGCTCCAGGCCCTCGTTCTGTCATCAGGCTATGGTTAGAAAGGGAACTCTGGCCCTGCACACTTTACTTTGGACTGTAAGAACAGCTGCATTAATTGCTACATTAAATTTCTTCTATTAGCTGTAATTGGGAGGAAAGCAAGTCTTTCCTAGTGAGTGTGATAATTTGCAACTTAGTTTTTAATAAAACTGTGTTAAGACCATGGGTGCTTAGCACAGGTCACTTCTTTCAATGGGTGTTGAGCATCCCGTCGCTTGCCAACTGTGAGAATAGCAGCTTGTGATGTGCCTATGGGGGCAGGCGGTCGAGGAATATGGAGAGCTAAAAACTCCCAAGAGATAAGGGGTAAAGGAGCTTGCTCCCTCCTGGAAAATGCTTGACTTTTGCTTTCCTCTCCGGCCTTCCACACTCCACAGCACTTCTCCAATCCCAAGGGAAAACTTGAGATGCCCAGATTATTGGCCAGATCCTAGCGCTAGATGTCCAAGATGGTTGTTTTTGTCACAGACCCACTTTATGACTGCAGACAAGTCATCTGAACACTCTGAGCATTAGCTTTCTCGTCCATAGATGCAGAGATTATAACAAGAACTGATTGTTTATCACATGTACCCCTTGCCAGGCATTGTTCTAAATCATATTAATTCATTATGTTGTCATGACAACACTGAGATTTTGGTATCTTATCCCCTTGTTGCAGATGAGGAAACTGAGACACGGAGGCATTATGTGACTTCTTCCAGGTGACACAGATAGTGAATGAAGGAGGCAGGATTTAATCTCAGGTGTTCTGACTCAAGCCTCTGTGTGCTTTAAACCTTGAGGCTAAGCTTTCCATACTTGCAAGAAAACTTAAGATAGATGGTGGATGTAACCAGACTTCCCATGTGTTCATTGCAAAGTCTTTCATTCAGATATTCATTTGATACTTGCTGTATGCCAGACAGAGCTCCACGTACTGTGAGGGGGGTGGAATATAGATGGATGAGAGGAAGGTCATAGTCTCTAACACACTTAAAATAGACCTAAAGCATTCTGTGAGCGTGAGCCTTCTTGCACTCACAAGCTAATTCCCGGTGACAATAGAACTTTCTGCCACTCAGATTTAGTGTGAAGTTCAGCTCCAGCAGTTGGAGAAGGGGAGGGAATTAATATCTGTCACAGCCCTGCCAGACATGTGCCAGTTTCTTTATTTATGTTATTTGGTTCATTCCCACAGCAGCCTAGTGAGGTATACTTCAATATCCGCATTTGACAGATAAAATAACTGGGGACTTGCCTGCAGTTACAAGACTTACCTATGATCCTACAACTTCCTAATTAGCCTCCCAACTTCCACTGTTAGTCCAGCTTCACCCCAAAGCAGACATAGCCTAGCAGATTTCATCAGGAGCTAAAGGTCATGGTTAGCCTGGGGGGAAATGTTCCTAGGGAGGTTGGTTTTATGAAAGCCAGGGAAAATGTGGAAACCCAGGCAGGTGAGAGGTTGGGAGCGGAATAAACAAAGCTGTGGTCAGTAGAGGATTGTGGTCATTGCTGATGGAGAGTTCCATTGAGTCAGACCTGAATTTGAATTCTGGCTCTCCCAGACCTAGCTGGGTAATCTTGGAAATGTTTCCCAAGTTCTCAGTTTGCCTGTTTCTAACAAGTGTATGCTAAGAATGCTGACCTCTTCCTGTTGTGGTGAGATGCTGTTTGGAATGAACCTTTCCTAGCCCAATGCCCTGCAGAGAGAAAGTTTCTAATTAACGATTATCATGATTGTATTAGGAATTCTTGTTCAGGAGTCAGTTTGAAGAAGAAAATTGCAATCAGGGCTGTCGTCAGTATAATTGGGAGATACTCCCACAATATTTCATTGGCTTTCTGCAATTTATCAAATGTTCAGCAAGCCCCAGCTGACCAGGAAGTGAAGACACAGACAGTAGCCCCAGAGACGCTGATTCTCTTGGTCTGGGCTGGGACCCTGAACTTGTATACTTATTCTTCATGGATTGCATGATTGGGCAAATTTAAGAAACCCTGAACCCCATGGTGGGTCTCATTTGGCTTTCTGCAATTTATCAAATGTTCAGCAAGCCCCAGCTGACCAGGAAGTGAAGACACAGACAGTAGCCCCAGAGACGCTGATTCTCTTGGTCTGGGCTGGGACCCTGAACTTGTATACTTATTCTTCATGGATTGCATGATTGGGCAAATTTAAGAAACCCTGAACCCCATGGTGGTTCTCAACAATGTGTATAAGAGTCACCTAGGGAAAATTCTACACTTCAGTTCAGTTCAGTCGCTCAGTCGTGTCCGACTCTTTGTGACCCCATGAATCGCAGCATGCCGGGCCTCCCTGTCCATCACCAACTCCCAGAGTTCACTCAGATTCACGTCCATCGAGTCAGTGATGCCATCCAGCCGTCTCATCCTTGGTCGTCCCCTTCTCCTCCTGCCCCCAATCCCTCCCAGCATCAGAGTCTTTTCCAAAGAGTCAACTCCTCTCATGAGGTGGCCAAAGTACTGGAGTTTCAGCTTTAGTATCATTCCTTCCAAAGATTACTAATCCTCTCACCTCCAGGAAATTCAAAGTCAGGGTCTAGAACCCTAAAAACTGCTCTGTTTGGTTTATGTGGGTTTTCTAATCACAATCTCAATTTTCATCACACTACCTTTGAATTGCTTATATATTATGCATGTCATGTCTGACTCTGTGTGACACTGTGGACTGTAGCCTGCCAGGCTCCTCTGTCCATGGGATTCTCCAGGCAAGAATACTGGAGTCGGGTGCCATTTCCTTCTCCAGGGGATCTTCCTGACCCAGGGATTAAACCCAAGTCTCCTGCATCTCCTGTATTGGCGGACAGGTTCTTTATCACTAATACCACCTGGGAAGCCTGCTTATATACGTAGTCACGTCTGAATCGTCAATGTCTAGTATGGGATGCACAATTCTCAACAAGTACTGGTGGATCCATCCATCCATCCATCCAGTGATTTATTCATTCAACAAATGTGGCTTGAATACCCAAAATATTCCAAAAATAATTTTTGGTGCTAAAGTACAGAACGAAAAGACTTCTAAAATCAAAGTTCTTCCTTTGTAATCTGTAAAATCTTCTTGTTACCATTTGGAGAAGAAACTAGCCTTATCCCTCATATAATAACACTTTAAAAGAAGAAAGTTGTTTTCTGATGAGTTTGGGCAAGTTACTTAACTTCTCAAGACCCTGGCTTTCTGATCAGGAAACATGATAATGCTTGGCATCCTGTTTTGTGGGTTAGCACTGAGCCTTGTAGAGCACCTGGTACACAGTAGGAGCTTTAAAATGGTAGATATTAATCTTTATTAATGATAAATAGAAAATACTAAAACAGATAAATAGAAAATACAAGTGGGTTGAATCCAAAAGATAGTGTTAATTGACCATGATTTTCTCTAATGTAATCTCCTGGGTCTATGGCCAGAAAATAACTCTTAATACAATATTGCAGGATCCAGTAAGTTAATTTTATGCCCCCTGTGATCTTTCTCTGATTTTGGAGTATCCTTCACCTTATTTGCTCATTTTCTTCCTGACATTAGGTTTCATGGTTTCCATGTGGATTTTCAAATTTTCCTCTCAATTGCATCCTCTCTTCTTCCCTTATTGCTCTTCTCTGCTTCTTTTCTAAGCTTTTTCTCTCTTCATCTTTGTCTTCCCTATTCCTTATTACACCCCAGCAAATGTCTTTTCTTTCTGATTCTCTGTCTTTTCTTTTTGGTCTCTGCCTTTCTTTCTCAGGGTTCCAAACAAGCTTGTTTGAATGTTCCAAACAAGCTCTTTAATTCTTACTTGATGAAAAGAGTGTTTCCTATTACTGATTCTTAGAGAAAAGTTGAATGTTTCACATTTCTGCAAACTTAAAAAAAAAAAAAAAGGAAAGCTATTACTTTACAAATAAATCAACTCATTATTTTCTTTTTTATGTGTGTCCTCGTGGGAAGGTAAATCATTCCCATGGACTGGCACTAACATCTATATATCTTCTACAGAGTGAAAGAGAACAGACGTCTTCCAGATGACTTGGTTCTGACACTTAACTCTTTCATTAAAACTAGCTTCAAGGCTTTGAGGATGTCATTTGACTTCTCTGGGCTTCACTTTCACATTTATAAGTAAGTGGGTTGTACCAAACATCTCTAAGGCACTTCACAGTACTAAAATTTCTGTGAGTCTAATTTCTGATTCATTTCCCATCGAAATGCGATTAAGTGCCAAATTTCATTAGCCTGACAAGCCTCACTAGGCATATGCAGAAAGTACTCAATTGCAAATAGAAGACAATTGACATTATATTTTTCAATTCTCTCTGGGTCTAATGCACATTGTTAGACATTGCTTTTCTTTTACCTCTGAAATGTATTTCTACAAAGTCCCAAAGGTCATGAGCAGGGTTTCTTGAGTCATGGGGAATGTTCTCAGGGTGCTCTTTACCTGTAGGCAGAGAATTTCTTTTTCTAATCCTTGAAAATAGTTGTTAATGACTTCTAATTTTCCTAGCTTTCTTGGAGCCTAATTGAGAAAAGCATAACATATTTGAAGTGTACAGTACAATGATTTGATATACATATATAGGTAATGTGCCGTGCTTAGTCGTTCAGTTGTGTCTGACTCTTTGCAACCCCATGGACTGCAGCCTGCCAGGCTCCTCTGTCCACGGGGATTCTCCAGGCAAGAATACTGGAGTGGGTTGCCACGCCCTCCTCCAGGGGATCTTCCCAACCCAGGGATTGAACCCAGGTGTCCCGCATTGCGAGTGGATTCTTTACCGACTAAGCCACGAGGGAAACCTTATACATGTAATTGTGAATCACTTAATCCTTTAGTATCTTTATTATCTGTTTTTTAGGATCAAGCAACTCTTTCATTCTTTGACTCTTAATAACAGTTTCCTTTCATTTAGTATTCAGTAATGTTGAGAAAGTCCTGCACTTATTGAAATACTTTAATCATTCACCATAATACTAAGAAGCAGATATATAAAGCATCTGGCCACCTAATAATAACTCTCATGCACCTAGTTGTCATGTCTTCCTTCCCTGAATTTGTTCTAATTTGTCAATTATCCATTTGAAGTGTGACTCAGAATTGTCTTCAATTCTTTACCATATTACATCTCTGGTCTCCATATTTCTACAGTGCTCTGGACATATTTTGATTTATAAACATCTCTGCTTGTGGAGACATGTCATACTCAAATTGTCTATTGAAATCCTCACTTCCTCCTACCAACATTCTTCTTAGATGATCAGTTTCAGGTAACTCTACTAGGACCTAATTTTCTCAACTTAGAAATACCCTGAATCACTCTCTCGATTTCTCCTTCTTGTAGAAGTTGCCACATTCTATCATTTGACCTCAGAGCTATTTCTGGATTCAGAATCAGCTTCTCTGCCTCCCTTGCCATGGTTATAACTCATGGCATAATGCCCAACTTTAATTTATGCAACTACCTTCTAACTCCTGTCCATGCCTTTACTCTTGCTATCCTCTCAGCTTCGCTGGTGGCTCAGATGGAACAGAATCTACCTGCAATGCAAGAGAACCGAGTTCAGTTCTTGGGTTGGGATGATCCCCTGGAGAAGGGAATGGCTACCCACTCCACTATTCTTGCCTGGAGAAACCCATGGACAGAGGAGCCTGGTGGGCTACCACCAGTGGAGTCACGGAGCTGGACATGACTGAATGGCTAACACTTTCTCTCTCCCTTTTCACCTTCTTGCAGTCTCTATTATGGGGAAATTGTGGGTGCGTTCTGAGTCATGTCTGACTCTTTGTGACCCCATGGACTGTAACCCGCCAGGCTCCTTTGTCCATGGACTTGACCCAGGCAAGAATATCGGAATAGGTTGCCATTTCCTCTTCCAGGGGGTCTTCCTGACCCAGGGGTCAAATACATACCTCCAGCATCTCCTACATTGGCAGGCAGATCTTTACCACTGAGCCACTTGGGAAGCCACTATGGAGAAATTTCCCAATTTGAAAACTTTCAGTGGTTTCGATGGCTTTCATGATGAAGTCAACACTCCTTGATATGTACACAAAAGTCTTCATAATCTACTTCTTTTCTACTAACTTAATTTTCAAACACTGTTAGGGAGTGACATTCTCTTTTTAATAGATGGGTAAGTCGAGAGGATGGAAGTTTATAGCTATTGGTTGACATCTTTTCCATCATGTGGGGAAAGCTTAACTAGCAAAAAAGCCAAAATAGATGTAGGCAGGGCTATCAGTAGGAGGAGAGGAAGGGAGAGAATGTGCATAATGGCATCATAATGACATACAGATTAAATACGTAGATTCAGCCATGGCTGGGGCGTCCTTGAACTTCTCAATTATGTAACAATAAGTTTTCTGGGGTGTGTGATCATGTAGGTATTCATTATAACCAAAAGGGATCAAGCTAATTCAAAGTGAGTGAGTGAAGTCGCTCAGTCGTGTCCGACTCTGCGACCCCATGGACTGTAACCTACCAGGCTCCTTCGTCCATGGGATTTTCCAGGCAAGAATACTGGAGTGGGTTGCCATTTCCTTCTCCAATTCAAATTACTTAAAACAAATTTTTAAATTTTAATTGGAGGCTAATTACAATATTGTGGTGGTTTTTTCCGTACATTCACATGAATGATGCACCTCTAAATGTATTTAAAGAGAACTTGAGTTATCCCATCATGTCATCATTCAACAAAAATTTTTGAAGACCCCCCAAGTAAGACTATGGTTAATCTTCTTTTCACTAACACACTGAATCCAGAAACTTCTGTTATATTAAGATATATATGTTTCAGGGAGTCCCAGGGGGACCACAACATTAATAACTTCTGTTTATTGAACACTGACTATATATTAGATTCTTTGGACCAATTACATCTAATCATTGTCACATCTCATGTGATAGACAGTTAAACCTATTTTGAATCTTGAAAAATAAGAATCTAAGAAGTTAAGTATCATCCGACTCATATAATGGATGAGGCAATAGAATCAAACCCAGATTGTGTCTGCATTTCAAATAAATAGTTATTACATCATAACACACTATTCAAACCATAAAGTAAAACTGTTAAAGAATAAAATATATGGAAGAATATGAAAGAATAAAATAAGACTGATTGATCTCCTAGTATGCATTTGACACTGGTGTTTCCATAGACATTAACTTATTTCATCTTTTTAAAAAATCCTATAAAGTAGGTATTATCAACTGAAATGTACAAGTAATTAAACTGAGTAAGGACTAGGAAGTTCCAAAATCAAAGAGTGGCTAATATTGGGATCCAAATTCATGAGTATATGAAATCAAAGCTTATGTTTTATTTTTATTTTTTTTTATTATTTGTGGTGCTGGGGAAGACTCTTGAGAGTTCCCCAGACTGCTAGGAGATCAAACCAGTCAATCCTAAAGGAAACCAATCCTGAATATTTATTGGAAGGACTGATGCTGAAGCTGAAGCTCCAACACTTTGGCCACCTGATGTGAAAAGCCAACTCACTGGAAAAGATCCTGATGGTGAAAAAGATTGAAGGCAAAAAGAGAAGGTGGTGGCAGAGGATGAGATGGTTAGATAACATGAACAACTCCATGAACATGAATTTGAGCAAACTCTGGGAGATAGTAGAGGACAGAAAAGCCTGGTGAGTTACAGTACATGGGGATGCATAGAGTCACACATGCCTTAGCAACTGAACAATAACAAAAATTGATTCCTTAAGGAAGGTAAAACCATATTGGCTAAATACTCAGAGAAATTTGTATGCCATGAAATGTATGCCCCTGGATTAAAATGGTAAGTGCATTTGTCAAAAGAGCATGCCCCTCTTTTAAAGAAAGAGCACTCCTCTGTTCAGGATTGGGAACTCATGTACACCCATGGTGGATTCATGTCAATGTATGGCAAAACCAATACAGTATTGTAAAGTAAAATAAAAATAAAAATTAAAAAAAATAAAAATAAAGGCTTGAGGTCCCTGTTTCTGAAATGTAGATAGAGAACTTAATGACCTGAAAGCTTCCTTGTGGCACTGAAATCTTACAGTTCTATGGTATGTCAATTGTCCCATTAAACTGGATCACTTTGCATTAGGTTTGACAGAAAGTGAGAAAGATTTTTTTTTTTTAAGTAGCTTAAAAAAATGGAAGTTTGGGAACTCTCTGGTGGTTCAGTGGCTGGGACTTGGCACTTTCACTGCAGGGGCCCAGGTTCAGTCTCTGCTTGTGGGAACTAAGATCACACAAGCTGCTTGGTGCAGCCAAAAAGAAACAATGAAGTTTCTCTCTCTTGTGTAAAATGAAGAGGAAGGCCATCCAAGGCTGGTATGGTGCT
This sequence comes from Oreotragus oreotragus, assembly GCA_006410675.1. NCBI lineage: Eukaryota > Metazoa > Chordata > Mammalia > Artiodactyla > Bovidae > Oreotragus > Oreotragus oreotragus. The sequence continues at coordinate 84,026 of SJYX01010473.1, read as the reverse complement.
TCCGTCCCACAAAATCTTCAGGGACCCAAGTCTCTTCTTCTTGCATATCCATTGTGACCCAAGATGATGCCTAGATCTCCACACAGCATATTTATGTTTCAAGCAGCGAATGGATAAATGATTGTAAATTATCACTTTATTTTAAGCTGCCACATGATGCTGATATACCATATTCCATTAATTAGGACTTAGTCAAATGACCATACTTAATTGCAAAGAAAGCTGGGAAATTTCATTTCCTTCCTCCATGTGATTGTGTTTCCATTACCAGTGAGGTGGGAGAAGAGAGTCGGGTCAGCTATTGACATTTACCACACACACTTGTTTGTATAGAATAGATTGTTGAAACTAAGCAACATTTTTGCCAGAATGCAACATAAATGTTAGATGATAGCCCAAAGGAAAGGGAAACTAAATTTCAGTTTTGTAAACAAATCCCACGAGAAAGAAGTAATCCAAAATTTTTCAGTAACTAGTGTCTTCTCAAAAGAAGACAAACTGATTCACTTACCTTGGGTAAACTATTAATATTTCATTAAACCTCATAGTCCGTGTCCCTAAAACAAAGATAATAGCTACTTTCTCAGATTTTTGTGAGAACGTGGATGCAATTAGTGATTCCCTATGTTAAAGCTGAAACTCCAATATTTTGGCCACCTGATGCAAAGAGCTGACTCATTTGAAAAGATCCTGATATTGGGAAAGATTGAGGGCAGGAGGAGACGGGGGTGACAGAGGATGAGATGGTTGGATGGCATCACTGACTCAATGGACATGGGTGTGGGTAGACTCTGGCAGTTGGTGATGGATATGGAGGCCTGGTGTGCTGTGGTTCATGGGGTCTCAAAGAGTCGGACACGACTGAGCAACTGAACTGAACTGATGCAGGCAAATTTGTTGTTACAGAGTTGGTTTTTAGAATAAATATTATGCAGTTTTACTTCATAAAGAAGTTTGTAAACCTAGAAATAATATTATAAAATAGGACCCTTTTCAGAGAAGGCAATGGCAGCCCACTCCAGTACCCTTGCCTAGAAAATCTCATGGACGGAAGAGCCTGGTGGGCTGCAGTCCATGGGGTCTCTAGGAGTTGGACACGACTGAGTGACTTCACTTTCACTCTTCACTTTCATGCATTGGAGAAGGAAATGGCAGCCCACTCCAGTGTTCTTCCCTGGGGAATCCCAGGGACGGGGGAGCCTGGTGGGCTGCTGTCTATGGGGTCGCAGAGCTGGACACGACTGAAGCGACTCAGCAGCAGCAGCAGGAGGACCCTTTTTGGTATGGCAATGGTATCAGGGTTCTCCAGAGAAACAGAACCAACAAGATAATAAATTAACTAATCACTTAATTATAGGAATTGGTTCACGTGCTCATAGAGTCTGAGAAGTCCCATAGTCTGCCATTTTGCAAGTTGGAGACCCAGGAAAGCTGCTGGTATAAAGTCTGGAATGGGAGCAAGGAGCGGGCAGAGGCTAGAACCAGTGATGTAAGTCTCTATCTGAATCTGAAAGCCTAGAACCAAGAGCATCACTGTCCCAGGGTAGGAGAAGAGAAGATGGATGTCTCGGTTCAAGTAGAAGGAAAAAGAGCAAATTCACACTTCATCCATATTTTATTCTATCTGGATCCTCAGTGAACTGGATGATGCCCACTCACATTGGGGAGGACCATCTGCCTTACTCAGTTCACCAATTTTAATGCTAATCTTTTCTGGAAGCACCCTCACGGACACATTCAGAAATAATGTTTTACCAGCTACCAGGGCATCCCTTAGCCCAGTCAAGTTGGCACATAAAATTAATCATTATAGCAACTCAATTTAAAAAGGCTTAAGCTTTCTAAAAGGGAAATTAATTGATTAGCCATCAGAATGATTTCAGGAAAGGTTGGATTCAGTTGTTCAAGTGATAATATTGGGATTTTCTGCTTGTTCTCATCTTTGATTTAATTCCTTCTCTATGGTACAATTTTCATCCATGGTCTCCTCTTCTGGTGACAAAAATGAATTCAAGGGACACTATTTTGCAATTTTATCCATCCTGGAAGAAAGAAACTGTCTCTTTTTCAACCCACCCTGGAAATGTCAGTAGGGGTATTTGGGGCTTATAGTGACACATGAACCAACCACTAACTCACCACTAGACAGAACAAGCTTACCGACAATGTCTGATTTATTAACACCTGATGGGTTTTGATTGAATTGGCTTCCCATTTCAGCATCAGATCCTATAACCAGAGAAGATGCTAGATAAAGAGTGTGACAGATTGGACATAAAAATGAGTTTCTATACCTTTTTATAAATTGAGGACTCAGGCTCTAGAGAAACTACACAGATAATCTATTTCTGACTCTCATTTTATGTATGAGCAGGACTAAAAGGTTAAGTGACTTGTCCAATGATATAGAGCTAGTTAGTGACAGATCCGGGGTGAAACCCATTTCTTTTGACTCCAGTTCAGTGACTTTCCCACTACATAGCTCTGACTCATTTTAAAGAATAACTAATCACACTCTGATTTGTGATAAAGCTGACCAGTAGTCTCTTTCCCTTCTTGAAGCCATTGATACTATCAAGTAATTTTCATTGTCTCTGATTTGGTGCATCACTCAGACTGCCAAAAACATGGGGCAGGAATCTAGTTCTATGAAAATCTGTAGTGTTTTACTGGAACGCTTAGCAATAATATATTTGGGAATCTCATTTTTATTTCTTAGATCTGTAGCTTGAAAATTCCTCTAGAAAAATGTATTTGTTCAAATGAGCATAAATTAAAACATATTTTTCCTCTTGAGAGATGCAAATACCCTGAAGAACCATTAGCAAATATAGTGAAGCAATATAACCTTCATAACCTCAGTACCCAGGAATGATTACCATTAATACATTGGAGTATAACGATATTGTGTAATGAATTACATTATAAATACTGTTCTGTAACTTGCCTTTTCACTTAACAATATGTTGCAAACATTTTTCAAGTCCATAATTATGTAACTACATCTTCAGTTTGAGTATAGAACGTTTCATTATTTGAATAAATCCTTATTTATTTACTTATTCTCATGTTGTAATATTGCAAGAAAGGGGACACCTTCTAGGGCCAGGAAGCGGGCTCTTGACTAACACTCAGAAATGAATAATCTGAGGAGACATTCACACTGGAAAAGCAAGAGACAGTATTGGAAAGGGAAGCCCCAGGGAAAGAGTAACAGTGTAAGGGAGCCCAGGAGCCCTGCTCTGCCATGTGGCCCCAGGAGCAGGGCTTATGGTCATGGGGTTAGTTTCTGGGTTTTCTCTGGCCAGTCACCTTTCTTGGCTCAATTTTGTCTGACTCAGGGTCCTTCCTGATGGCACATGTATCTCTCAGCCTAGATGGATTCCAGTGTGAGGGCTTCTGGGAGGTTGCAGGACATACCATCTCCTCCCCACCTCTTTTTGGCTTTTCCTGAGTTTTTCAGGCTAGTTTTACAAGACTATGAACTGATGTCTCCTTCCTCCTTTTTGCCCAAATTTTCCTGGTTAGTTTTCAGAACACAGTGAATGTGTTCACAGTGAAAATGTAAATTTACCTGCATAGGGAGTTAAAGAACACAGAACCTCCTTTTATGAAACAGCTCAAGCAAGGATTTATCATTGTGCCAGGCCAAGGTGGACAGTCTTGGTCAGCATTCCCTAACATTAAGACATTTCCTTTTTTTTTTTTTTTTCACTATTATGAACAATGGCACTCCACTCCAGTACTCTTGCCTGGAAAATCCCATGGATGGAGGAGCCTGGTAGGCTGCAGTCCCTGGGGTCGCTAAGAGTTGGACATGACTGAGTGACTTCACTTTCACTTTTCACTTTCATGCCTTGGAGAAGGAAATGGCAACCCATTCCAGTGTTCTTGCCCGGAGAATCCCAGGGACGGGGGAGCCTGGTGGGGTGCTGTTTATGGGGTTGCACAGAGTCGGACACGACTGAAGCGACTTAGCAGCAGCAGCAGCAGCAGCATTATGAACAGTACAGTGATAAGTCTCCTGCAATGTATTTTTGGAGATTTCAACCAAGATTCTTTAATTTTAAGGAACAGAAGTCAATCATGGCTAGCTTGAAGGGATGAAGCATTTGCTGGAGTGATTTGTAACTTACAAATTTATGAACTCAGAAATTTGCATCACAAATGAAACTACTAGACATCAGAAAGGAGATATATCTGGAAAACTCTGAAGATCAGAGTAGCAGGAAAGTCTATTGAGGCCATGGCCGGGGACATGAAACAACTTCAAATATTTTCTGACCTTGAATCACCTCCACTGAAGTCTAGGGAAGAAGGTCTGTAAAGTTTACTTTGCACCAAATCCACCATGTGGCCAAAAGAGCACCTGGCATCTTTATTTACAGTCCTACCAAAGTCACAAAGAGACAGAATCATTTCCCAAAGAAAAATTCAAGGATTTCAATTAGAAATAAAGGAAGGGATGCTGGACAACTGAAAATGATGCCATAATACACCTGTCTGGATATTTCTTTGATTAAATACCTAGAAATAAAAGTAATTAGGGGATATAGACTTATTTTTAAAATCTTCTAAATAATGAAAAAAAAAATAATTGCCTGTGGAAAAGCTAATAGAAAGTTATTACTCATAATAATAGATTTAGTAATAGGTTGTTAGAAGAAATCCCAGAAGGCCTCTCTCAGTCGGCCTTTCCTGTTACATCTAACAATTACCATCAAAAACAGAGAGAACATGAGTGGAATCATACACCCAAATCCATCCCTCTTTGTTCTATACATATAGCCAGTGCTTACAGTAAGAGGTCCAAAAGAGAGGAGGGTGAGTGCATTTATTTCTTTGTAAAAATAAAGAGAGAAAGAGAGAGGACTAAACGGAAACTTCTGAAATCAAATTCTTTTTTTAAAAAAAGTACTTATCATTTTGGCTGTACGGGGTCTTCGCTGCTGAGCAGGGGCTTTCTCTAGTTGTGGCGTGAGGGAGATACTTGCCAGCTGTGGTGCTTGGGCTTCTTACTGCCATGGTTTCTCTTGCTGGGGAGCACTGGGCTCTAGGGCGCCCTGGGCTTTGGCGGGGGCATGGGCTTGGTAGTGGGAGATGTCAGACCCCAGAGCGCATGCACAGTAGTTGTGACGCATGGGCTTAGTTGCCCTGTAGCATGTGGAATCTTCCTGGACCAGGGATTGAATATAAGTCCCCTGCATTAGCAGGCAGATTCATTACCATTGGACCACCAAGGAAGTCCTGAACTCAGATTCTTATGTTTAAATACAATCATATGAAACTCAGGGAGACAGTTTGACATCACTGTTTAGAACAAAGGATTTGGATCCAAATATTATCTAGTTTTAATTCAGGCTCTATCACTTTCAAGCTTCTTCATTTCAATCAATCATCTTAGTTTCAGTTTCCTCATTGGAAAAATATGTCTAGCAAACTATTGTGAAGATTAAAGGAAGTAATTCTTATACAGGAGAGTGGTTGGGTTACAGCAAGTGCTCAACTAATATTAGCTCTTACTTTTGTTACTAGTGGAATGAAACGGCTTCAGTTCTTCCTAAAAGAATGCAAGATTCTCTACTATTTCCCACCACTATCAGCAAATATTGGATTTGAAAAACTGTGCTAGAAAACTTATGCCTATGAAGGAATGGCTGGATGTTCTCCTAACGCTGTGGAATAAATATTACCTTTCCCGTCTTCTCCTGGTTGGTGTTATGAGAGATATTTGAAAGCCAACCTCCTTCCTTCACAGATACATAACTGTACTTAATTTTAAATTAGTTTTTACTTATTAACAGAAACAGACTCAGACGTAGAGAATAAACTTATGGTTGTCAGGGGGGAAAATGGGGGAAGTGACAGTTAGGGAGTTTGGGATGGACAGGTACACACTGCTATGTTTAAAATGGATAACCAACAAGGACCAACAATATCGCATGTGGAGCTCTGCTCAAAGTCATGTGGCAGCCTGGATGGGAACGGGGTTTGGGGAGAACAGATACATGCATATTTATGGCTGAGTCCCTTTGCTGTCCTACTGAAACTATCACTACATTGTTAATCAGCCATACTTCAATACAAAATAAAAAGTTTAATAAAAATATATTTTTAATGAAAATAATTTGAAATAACATTGAAACAAATATCTATGTATCTGTGCTGTTGCTTGAGAAGTAGAATATTAAACATCAGAATTTTGAGAGTCATCCCTGTGTCCTTTTCTGATCACGTCCTTTTTTTTTTTAGAGGCAAATGCTCCTCAGATTTTGTGTTCCTTGCTTTACTTTATAGATTTTCCACAGAAGTATGCATTCCCAAACACTAGTTTTACCTGGTTTAGATAATATACAAAGAATCATAGGTAAATCAGTCTTTTATAGCTTACTTTTGTGCTTAAATTTTTTTTAAAGATCCATGCGTGTGGCTTTGTAGTTCATTCATTCTGATTGCTGAATAGCATTCTACTATACAACTGCACCTTAATTTATTTATAATTCCTTTGAAGATGGGCACTTGGAATACTATTCTTTTGTTATTACAAATGCTGCTGCTGTAAAACATTATTGAACTTGTTTCCCAGGACACACGTGAAAAGTTTCTCTAGAATGTATACCCATGAGTGGAATCACTTGACCCTGACAATATGCATGCTTAACTCTATCATGTAAGTGATAGACCCTTTCCTAAGTGTGTGTAACAGTTTATACAGCCAAAAGCCGTGAACAAGACATCTTGTTGTACTACATCCTCAACATCCACTAGAACTTTAGACTTTTTCTTTCGATATTGCCAGTCTGATGAGATAGAATGGTGTCTCATTAAATCCTTTTCTTAAATATCTTTATGAGTTTGTTATAATACTCTTTCTGTTTTATGTTTTGGTCTTTTGGCCACCAAGCATGTGGAATCTTAACTCCCCGACCAAGGATTGAACCCTCACCCCTAGCACTGGACTGCCAGTTCAGTTCAGTTGCTCAGTCATGTCTGACTCTTTGTGACCCCGTGGACTGCAGCAGGCCAGGCCTCCCTGTCTATCACCAACTCCCAATTTACTCAGACCCATGTCCATTGAGTCAGTGATGCTATCCAACCATCTCACCCTCTGTTGTCCCCTTCTCCTCCTGCCTTCAATCTTTCCCAGCATCAGGATCTCTTCAAATGAGTTAGTTCTTCACATCAGCTGGCCAAAGACTATCAGGTTAAGTCCCATATCTCAATAAATTTTGTGATTAATAATGATGTTAAAATATTACATTTGTGGGCTATTCATGTTTCCTTTCCTTTCAAAGTTCATTTTCTAGTGTGACATTTTCTTCCTTTTTCTTGTTGATTTGTAGAAGCTATGCAGTCTTCCTTGGTTATACATGTAGCAGAAATGTCTGCAATTTTTTATTTAATTTTTTTCACTTTCTTTTTGGTATGGAGCTGGTATTTGCAGACATGAAGAAGAACCTGGGCACCCAAATAGCTTTTGAGACATACTCTCCTGCAAGACCCTTGTGTGATCTTCCTTACTATCTGGATTCTTCTCTTATCCTGTGTGTCTAAGCTTTATCTTCCTCTCTGCAAAGAATGAATTGCAATCCTGAAAACCAGCCCACTTACCTGGAGCTTGGAACCTAAGAATCAGGTCCTACTTCTTGTGCTTCCATTATTGGCCTGAACCCTTTGTTTTGTACAAAAACCCAGAGCCCAGCTCTACTGCTTGCCTGACTTTGAGTCTCCCAAATTCCAAGTATCTTACTTGCTGAACATAGATGAAGATTTCCACGATCCAAACACATAGGTGTGGGTAATCTGGAAGTTCTCAGGTTGATCATAAGCAACCTATAGCTTGGACACATGGTCATATAAATTTCTTTGAAATATATCTTTTGCCACTGTCTAAGCCTCATCTGAGTGCTGTGCTAAGTTGCTTCAGTCCTATCCAACTCTGTGTGACTCCATGGACTGTAGCCCACCAGACTCCTCTGTCCATGGGACTCTCCAGGCAACAGTACTGGAGTGGGTTGCCATTTCCTCTTCCAGGGGATCTTCCCAACCCCACTTACAAAACATAGTTGGATCTTCATAGACAGAATGGCTGAAAAATTAAAGTGGTTTATTAACTCTATAAGTTATAGAATTATAACTATATAAGCCTATATATGGAGAAGGCAATGGCACCCCACTCCAGTACTCTTGCCTGGAAAATCCCATGGGCAGAGCAGCCTGGTGGGCTGCAGTCCATGGGGTCGCTAAGAGTCTGATATGACTGAGCTGTGCTGTGCTAAGTTGCTTCAGTCCTATCCAACTCTGTGTGACTCCATGGACTGTAGCCCACCAGACTCCTCTGTCCATGGGACTCTCCAGGCAACAGTACTGGAGTGGGTTGCCATTTCCTCTTCCAGGGGATCTTCCCAACCCCACTTACAAAACATAGTTGGATCTTCATAGACAGAATGGCTGAAAAATTAAAGTGGTTTATTAACTCTATAAGTTATAGAATTATAACTATATAAGCCTATATATGGAGAAGGCAATGGCACCCCACTCCAGTACTCTTGCCTGGAAAATCCCATGGGCGGAGGAGCCTGGTGGGGTGCAGTCCATGGGGTCACTAAGAGTCTGATACGACTGAGCAACTTCACTTTCACTTTTCACTTTCATGCATTGGAGAAGGAAATGGCAACCCACTCCAGTGTTCTTGCCTGGAGATTCCCAGGGACGGGGGAGTCTGGTGGGCTGCGGTCTATGGGATCGTACAGAGTCGGACACGACTGAAGTGACTTAGCAGCAGCAGCAGCAAGCCTATATATATGTATAATATATATGAAAATATATTTAGTTCCCATTTTATCCATGTAATGTGTGTGTGTGTGTACATGTATATGGAGATATGTATGTATGTATATTATTGCTGATGCTCAGTTGCTAAGTCGTGACTGACTCTTCACCACTCCATAGATTGCAGCACGCCAGGCTCCTCGGTCCTCCGCTGTCTCCCAGTTTGCTCAAATTCATGTCCATTGAGTCGGTGATGCCACATAACCATCTCATCCTCTGCCATCCCTTCTCCTCTGCCTTCACTCTTTCCCAGCATTAGGGTCTTTTCCAATGAGTTGGCTCTTCACATCAGGTGGCCAAAGTATTGGAGCTTCAGCATCAGTCCTTCCAATGTATATTGAGGGTTAATTTCCTTGAGGTTTGACTGACTTGATCTCATTGCATTCAAGACTCTCAAGAGTCTTCTCCAGCGCCACAATTTGAAAGAATCAATTCTTCAGTCCTCAACCTTTTTTGTGGTCCAACTCTCACATCCATACACAACTGCTGGAAAATCATAGCTTTGATTACCTGAACCTTTGTTGGCAAATGATGTCTAGGTTTGTCATAGCTTTACTTCCAAGAAACAATTGTCTTTTAATTTCAGGGCTGCAGTTACCATCCAGAGTGGTTATCATCTATATTTGTGTAACCTCTGTCCTTGTTTCAGAGTCCATTTCAATATGGCGGGAATTGTAGAAGATAAGGCCATTAGGGAATTACAGGTAATGGATCTACTGATTAGGCACCATGTTGCTTCAAGATGGAGGACTAACCTACAAACCACACTTTTGTACTTAGATGTTGCTTAGATTTGTAGCCAATTTAGGTAAAATATCTCAAATCACTTTGTGATTTGAGAGCAGCCAGGTGATAGTGAAACCTGATCTGTGGATCCAAGAGAGATATCACAGGCTGCAGTTAAGTAATTAGAGACATAAGATTTTTTAAATTACCAAAGTGGAAGAAACCACATAGTTCTAGCCTGGCTTCTAGATTGCAGTTGTCATGGAGAAGCTCAGAAAAGAAAAGCGGTCATGTTAAGAAGTGAAATTCAAATCCAAGTACCTGAAGGTTTCAACTACTGTAATTTGAAGCTGGTAGGAGGAGAAGGGGATGACCGAGGATAAGATGGCTGGATGGCATCATGGACTCAATGGACGTGAGTCTGAGTGAACTCCGGGAGATGGTGATGAACAGGGAGGCCTGGCATGCTGCGATTCATGGGGTCGCAAAGAGTCGGACATGACTGAGCGACTGAACTGAACTGAACTGAATATCTGTATGTGCAGATAATAAAGGAAAGATCATTTATTTCTTCAGTTATTCAGAGAATAAACATATGCACCATCCTTTCTGTATGTTTCCACTTAATGACCAGCAATATTATTGGTGATTTAGTTGCTAATTCATGTCCAACTCTTGCCACCTCATGGACTGTAGCCTGCCAGGCTGCTCTGTCCATGGGATTCCCCAGGCAAGAATACTCAAGTGGGTTGCCATTTGAACATAAGCAGTGGCATGGGGCTCCTTTGATTTTCTGAGGTTGGACTAAATTCCCTTCATCTCTCCCTCTGATCCTCTTTTGCTCTCCTTCAGGCCTCATCTGAAAGCCACTTCCTCATGAAGCCCTTTGCTGGACCCCTTGACCAGGGAGATTCACTTGCTTTATACACACTTGACATCATACATTTGCCCTCTCATAACCTTCATCATCCTTATGATTATGTTCTTCCTTTGCAACTAACAGAGATTAGGCCTGGCTTGCACACTACTGTATTTCCAGGACACAAATCAGTGCCTAAAACATAGTAGGTGGTGAGTTAGTGTGTGTTGAATTAAACAATGGGTAAATGAAGGGTGAAAAGCAAGTTAGTGCCAAGACTGAACATAGAAACTGAGTCTTCTCAGCAAAAGAGACACAGATGTATAGAACAGTCTTTTGGACTCTGTGGGAGAGGGCGAGGGTGGGATGATTTGGGAGAATGGCATTGTAACATGTATATTATCATATGTGAAACAGATTGACAATCCAGATTCAATGCATGAGACAGGGTGCTCAGGCCTGGGGCACTGGGATGACCCAGAGGGATGGGGTGGGGAGAGAGGTGGGAGGGGGCTTCAGGATGGGGAACACATGTATACCCATGACAGATTCATGTCAATGAATGGCAAAACCACTACAATATTGTAAAGTAGTTAGCCTCCAATTAAAATAAATAAATTTATATTTAAAAAAAAAGAAACCGAGTCTTCTGATTTTCAGGATTAACACATTCTTGCTACCCNAGATGTGTATAAGAGACAGGGCTTCAGGATGGGGAACACATGTATACCCATGACAGATTCATGTCAATGAATGGCAAAACCACTACAATATTGTAAAGTAGTTAGCCTCCAATTAAAATAAATAAATTTATATTTAAAAAAAAAGAAACCGAGTCTTCTGATTTTCAGGATTAACACATTCTTGCTACCCCCATACTCATTCCAGCCCCGAAAATCTATTTTGGGCCTCTGAGGTGACACCAGTGATGAAGAACCTGGCTCCCAATGTGGGAGACATAAGAGATGTGGGTTCAGTCCCTAGCTTAGGAAGACCCCCTAGAGAAGGATATGGCAACCCACTCCAGTATTCTTGCCTGGAGAATCCCATGGACAGAGGAGCTTAGTGGGCTACAGTCCGTGGGGTCGCAAAGAGTCAGACACAACTGAAGTGACTTAGCACACACAGGCTCTGTTTAGGGATGCCCAGAGGATTCCATTTCCTCACTTCCCATGTGAATAATTGCCCTTGCACAATGATTTTCTGGGAAAATTTCCCATTTTTTTTTTAATGGTAAATAGTGATGCAGTGAACACTGGGGTGCACGCATCTTTTTTTTTTTAATTAAAATTTTTTTTTTACTTTACAATACTGTATTGGTTTTGCCATACATTGACATGAATCTGCCACAGGTGTACATGAGTTCCCAACCCTGGACCCCCCTCCCACCACCCTCCCCATATCATCTCTCTGGGTCATCCCAGTGTACCAGCCCCAAGCATCCTGTATCCTGTATCAAACCTAGACTAAAGATTCGTTTCTTACATCATAGTGTACATGTTTCAATGCCATTCTCCCAAATTATCCCACCTTCTCCCTCTCCCACAGAGTCCAAAAGTCTGTTCTTTACATCTGTGTCTCTTTTGCTGTCTCACATATAAGGTTATCATCACAATGATTTTCTGGGAAAATTTCCTGTTTAGTTTTTGCCTGCTTTGGGACATGCCCTATGCATGGACTGGGGAACAAGGGGTGTGAATGCCACTCTTAAAGTGCTTCTTCTTTAAGAGGACAAGATAGGATACACGCTCTAGAACCGGACTGCTTGGGTTCAAACCTCAACACCCTCATTTACTAGAGGGAGGAACTTGGGCAAGAGATTTAACATCTCTCTGCCTCGGTTTTCTTATCTGTAAGTGAAGTGAGTGAAGTCGCTCAGTCGTGTCCAACTCTTTGCGGCCCCATAGACTGTAGCCTACAAGGCTCCTCTGTCCATGGGATTTTCCAGGCAATAGTACTGGAGTGGATTGCCATTTCCTTCTCCAGGGGATCTTCCCAACCCAGGGCTCAAACCCAGGTCTCCTGCATTGTAGACAGACGCTTTACCATCTGAGCCACCAGGGAAGTCCTTAAAGTGTAGATAATAACAGTGCCTATCTCATAGAGCTGCCATGAGAATCAAACAGTTAATATTTGTAAAGTATTAGAACGATGGGTGTTCATGGTAAACACTACATGAATACGAGGTATTACTATTGCTTTTTGGTTTGCTTTTATCTTTTACCAAAAAAGTTATGTATAGAAATTTAATTCTAGGAAAGTGTGCTTACTCCAGTATGATTTTCTTCCTTTTGTTCAGTTCAGTTCAGTTCCTCAGTCATGTACAACACTTTGTGACCCCATGGACTGCAGCATCCCAGGCCTCCCTGTCCATCATCACCTCCCAGAGCCTGGTCAAACTCATGTCCATTACATTGGTGATGTCATTCAACCATCTCATCCCCTGTTGTCCCCTTTTCCTCCCAGCTTCAAGCTTTCCCAGCATCAGGGTCTTTTCCAATGAGTCAGCTCTTCACATCAGGTGGCCAAAGTACTGGAGTTTCAGCTTCAGCATCAGTCCTTCCAATGAATATTCAGGACTGATTTCCATTAGGATGGACTGGTTGGATCTCCTTGCATTCCAAGGGACTCTCAAGAGTCTTCTCCAATACCAAAGTTCAAAAGTATCAATTCTTGGGCACTCAGCTTTCTTTATAGTCCAACTCTCATATCCATACAGGACTACTGGAAAAACCATAGCTTTGACTAAACAGACCTTTGTTGGTAAAGTAATGTCTCTGCTTTTTAATAAGCTGTCTAGGTTGGTCATAGCTTTTCTTCCAAGAAACAAATGTCTTTTAATATCGTGGTTGTGGTCACCATCTGCAGTGATATTGGAGCCCAAAAAATAACATCAAGATCAATAACGTTGAAATGTATTCAACATCAATAATGTTCAAATGTATTAAACATTATTTTAAGTATAGTTGGTTTACAATGTTGTGTTAATTTCTGCTGTCCAGCAAAGTGATTCAGTTATACACAGATACATTCTTTTGCAGAGTCATGAGTCATTCCATTATGGTTTATCACAGGATATTGAATATGGTTCCCTGTGCTCTAGACTAGGACCTTGTTGTTTATCAGTTTTCATCTGCTAATCCCAAACTCCCTATCCATCCTCCCACATCCCCACCTCCTCCTTGACAACCACAAGTCTAGTCTCAGTGTCTCTGAGTCTGTTTCATAGATAAGTTCATTTATATCATATTTTAGACTCCACATATAAGTGATATATGGTATGGTCTTTCAGACTCACTTGATTCAGTATGATAATCTCTAAGTCCATCCGTGCTTCAAATAACATTATTTCATTCATTTTTATGGCTGAGTAGTGTTACATTTTGTATATGTACCACATCTTTATCCATCCATCCACGGATGGACATCTAGGTTGCTTCCATGTCTTGACTACTGTGAATAAGTCCAGCACCATTTTCTTACCTTTTGTGCAGAGTTAAGGGAACCATGGCTGTCACAGTTTTGGTTAAGACATGTGTGTCTGTCTCCATCCTTACTGACTGCGTGATATTGGGAAAATGCCTTATCCTCTCGAAATCTTGCTTTCCTCACCAGAAATAATAGCAGTAACAGCAGTAGTAATGCTCACCACAATGGGTTCTGTAAGAGTTAAAACAGAAAGGAAATCACCCAATGCTTCCTAATACACGGTTGCCTGTAGCAGTGGTACCCCTATAATGGGCATAGCTCCCAACTTCTGGGCCAGTGGTCCCACTGCTGGTCCTTCCTCCAGGAACTGACCAGCCCTGGAAAATCAGTGCATTTTCTTAATGTTAAAAGGAAATACCTTCAACACTAACGCTGCATTTGTAGGCAATAAAGCTTAGCTAGTTTCCTGTTGATCTAACTTTTCAACAGATATTAAAAATTAACTGAGAACCTTACAAGGCATTTCATTATGCATCATGGGGGGAATAGTGATGGGTTTGATTTCCTCTTTCAGGTCAATTAAAAGGAAAAAGAGACTCAAATTTATCAAAGATCAAAAGAGGGTAAAATGGAAATTGCCCTTTCTGGACATATTATATAAATGGAATCATACAATGTGTGTCTTTAACTTAACATTATATTTCCAAGTTTCTTCCATGTTGTTGCACATATCAGTATTATGCTCTTATTTATGATCAAATAGTATTTTGCTGTATGGACATACCATGGGTCTGTGAGTGGGATGGAGTTGAACGCTAACCAGACATAAGGAATGCTATTGGGATGTTAGTAAAAGTGCTTTAAAGTTGGATTATTGTGATGCTTTCACAACCCAGAAAGTTTATTAAAACCTATTAAAGTATATACTTAACACCAATTAATTTTATGGTATATTCAAATCCCTTATGATTATATAGTGGAAGTGAGAAATAGATTTAAGGGCCTAGATCTGATAGATAGAGTGCCTGATGAACTATGGAATGAGGTTCATGACATTGTACAGGAGACAGGAATCAATACCATCCCCATGGAAAAGAAATGCAAAAAAGCAAAATGGCTGTCTGGAGAAGCCTTACAAATAGC